>JASDQU010506150.1:19705-45795 GCA_032191745.1 Picea mariana | reverse complement strand
AGGGTTTGGTGATAAAGCCTTGCCATTGCAACACTTTCCCTCACCTCATCCTCTTGTTTTAACTTATCTTTTATGCTAGCCATTTTGCCAAGTTTGACCCAAGGAAGGAGGAAAGAGCATGAGGCCTTGCTTAAGCAACACCAGAGTGAGCCTCTTTCCCCTAGGGTTTTGATTCTAGGGCTCTGCCGTTGCAACACTCTAGAACCCTTCCCTCTTGTCCTTAGTCTTTATTCCTTCAACTTTGTTTCCTCTCCCTAATTCACTCCATCTACCCTTAGGCACTGATCTTAGACACACAACGTTGAAGTGATAGTGCTAAAAAAACCTTTCAGAACTTTTAAATTTGAAACCCTAACTAACTAGCTAACCCTAACTAGGTTGACGTCACACTTGGTTATTCCATCTTGACGTAGCACCTTTAAATGATAAGCAGTTAGATGATGATTGAAATCATTTATTGAGTAAATGATTGATTAAATACATTGTTAGCTACATCATATCAATAGTTATTGATGAATTGATACTTTTCCATTGCTATATTGATAAAACGTTGATCTCATTAATATCTGTTGTTTCACGTTGCTTACATATTGATGTCAGATAGTTACATGAAGTACTAACCCATTGAGTTATAGCCTGCATATATATTGTATTGCTGTTGTCTTATTCCGGGCAGGAGTTTTCATTTGGGCATACTCTTCTTTATTGGCTGATTATCCAGACTATCTGACCTTGGTGGTAACCTGTGAGGAGGAAAGTCTACTTTAAGTTTTATACCTTTGCCTCTTCAAAACCCCAGGTTACCGGGGACGTCTCCCCTAGGCTAACCTCCCTAAATAGAAAGAACCTTCCCATTGTGGTGACATTGGGTGGGGCAGGTTCGTGTCACGCTAGTTTGGCCTATCCCTTCTAGCCATTTGACCTAGCTACAAACTGTGCGATAAAAATCCTAATGCACTATTTCTTAGGTCTTGAGGTTTGGAATAGCCCATAGAAGATCTTCCTTAACCAAGGGAAGTATGCAGTTGAAATACTGAAGAGGTTTGATATGTTGGAGTGTAAATCTATGAACACACCCATGGAAACAAAATTGAAGATCCTGGTTGATACTTCATCATAATTGGTTGATGCTATGCTGTATAGACAAATCATTGGATTGTTGATGTATCTGACGAACACTAGGCCAAATATATATTTTGCTGTGAACACCTTGAGTCAGTATATGGTAGAGCTGAGATGTGTTCAACTTGTTGTTGCAAAACATGTGATGAGATACCTTAAGAGTACATTGGAGTTTGGTCTCTATTATAATGGAGATCATGACTTCATACTGATTGGTTATACCAATTCAGATTGGGCTGGAAGTGTTTCTGACAGAAAGAGCACTTCAGGATGTTTTTTCAGTATGGGGTCAGCCATGAATTCATGGAATAGTAGGAAGCAATATAATATTTCTCTCAGCATAACATAAGCGTAATACATTGCAGCATGTTCCACCAGTTGTGAATCGATATGGCTTCAGAAGTTGTTGAAATTTCTATTTTATCTGGAGATGGAAGTAACCTTGATTCTATGTGATAACCAGATCTACATAAAGATGATAGAGAAACCTGTGTGCCATGACAAGTCGAAGCACATAGAAATCTGATATCACTACATTCGTGATATGGTGCAGAGGGGAGCCATAAAGATCCAATATGTTGGAACATATGAGCATGTTGCAAATGTATTGACCAAGCCTCTATCTCATATAAAGTTTGAGCACTTTCGAGATAGGCTTGGTATAGTCCAAAAATACCTCCCTCAAAAGTGGGAGTGATGTTGATGATACTATGGTATCTTGACCAACAATGATTAGCTCAGTTAGCATTTTATATCCTAGGGGGACTGATCATCCTTGGAAAGATCCCAAAGGTTCGGTAAGGACGGTCTATCAGAGTACCTTTGCATGTATATGCTAGCTGTGGTCAGTAGTGGTAGCTCCGTTAGAATTTTTATAATCCTAGGTAATCTTATGATTCCTATGCAAGTCCCGAAGGTTCAGTAAGGAAGTTTTGTCAGAGTACCACGTGGTAGCTCCATTAGGATGTTATATCCTAAAGAATCTTATGATTCATGGGAAACTCCTTTGGGGCCATCCGAGTACCACAAAATGTTGTTACACCTTCCTCATTCTTTTTCCCCATGATGATGATGATGTTGTTGCTTCAGCCTTCGTGCTGTGATGTCAATGTTGTTGCTCCAACCTTCGTGCTTTGATGTTGTTGTTGCTCCAGCCTTTGTGCTATGATGATGATGATGTTGTATCAACCTCAAGTTTTTATTGAAGATGATGATGTCTTAGTGTTATACTAATTGATGTTTATGCAGATGATGATGATTCCATTCCAGCTCCACGCTGGGGATGATGATATTGATGATGAGAAAAACTTCCGATGATTTATAGATATGCCATTCAATGTTCAAGATGTTGATGATGTTTCTTCCCTCTCTCTTCGATGATGATATATTGTAGAATACCCTTCTTGTTAAGGGGGAGTGTTGAAATATGGTAACTACAAAGAGTACTCTACTTATTATTGAGTTATTGTTAATTAGATCAATCCCCTTTTGTGGATATATCATGTCAGGATTTGTAAATGACCAAATCCTCTTTTGTGGATTGGTCAAACCCTAATTATATGATTCTAATTAAGAAGTCAGCTCCCATGCCTAATTAAAGTGATTTTAACCACTAAGTGAAGAAGTTGACCTCGCTTGATGAAGAGACACCTCCCTAGTACCTACCAGCTAGTATAAGTAAGAGAGGAAAGCGCCTCATTAGCTCAATCACTCAAGTCACTCAACAAGTTCTCAAGTTTGTAGATAACTACAGTTGGGAGAAGGAGGAAGAGAGAGGCACATTACTCAGTCTTGGTTATTCTCTAGTGTTTGGTCTTTTATCTTTGCATTGTATTGGCAATCTATATTAAGGAAGTTTTTGTTGGGTTTTCTCCACCATGAGGGTTTACCAGGATAAATGTTGTGTATATTGTGATTGTGTTTCTCTCAGTGATCCTACCTATGCTATTGTTCTCTAGTAAATTGAAAAGAAACTTAATGGTTGCTCTAAAATTAACATTGGGTGCATGGTAGGACTAAAACTTCATGTGATTCTGAGACACAAAGAGGGTATGGCCGACATGAAAAGTCAAGAGTTCTGAGAAACGGTTGACACAGGCTTATAGACATCCTTTGAACGAGAGCATGAGACATATGGATAACTCAGGTATCATAGACTTGATGATAAAAATTCGTGATGCAGGAGGCATCAACGAACTCTCCATAGGGTTTGGAAGAATAACCAGTCAGAGGAGTAAACTCTAAATAATGAGCTCAACTTCCTAAGGTCATGTTAAACCCAAAATTTTGATGAAAGTGGACTCAAAAGTTTGTGCTCTATTCAAAGGCGACATAACTGTTGTTGATATGAGATAATATTCTTTTCCTGCCCATCTTTTTTTGTTTTTTCATAGGCAAAGAAATGCTATGATACATGAGAGGAAACGAATGTCACGAGTAATCAACTGGCTCCAAATATAGGAACATACCTATGATGAATGCAAGGAAGTGCATGTGGGGCATGAACACTCGGAGGGATGTTTCATCTTAGGGTATAGGGTGTCAAGCTGCAAAGGATATAAATAAGGCCTCGCTAGGCTAGTGATGCAAATTGCTGAGGCAAGAGGCTTATAACGAGAGATCGGGAATCGAAAATAGGCTCAATAATTCAAACAGGATGATGGAATGCGATTACAACCTAACTCCAAAGAATGGCCTTTTTCGTAGATTTAGTCCCCTAGACCCAAAAAAGTATAAAATAATACGCAGGAGAACTCTTCTAGCCAATGGTGACTAGAGTATTCCTTTTTTGTAAGTAGTCTACTTGGTTCGAAAAAGGGTTAAAATTAAACCAAATAAACGTCCTTTCAAATCCATTTAACGAGTGTGAAAGATACAAGTTCACTCGAAAATCATTTCATGTATAAGGAGTCTTGAAAAGAGCTTAAATAAGACTCAAGGATGTTGTTCTAAGCAACATATCATGGGGGAGGCCAGGGCTCCCGTGTAGAACTTCTGTCGAAAGTCGACAACTCACAGGTGGCTGACACAAGCTTGGGAGATCCAAAAAATTGCCAAGCCAAGGATGATTAAACACTTACAGAGAATATTTCGTCTACAATATCATTCCAATCAAAGGAAACCATCCTAGGAATTGGAGGGAGTGTACTCAGAGAGAGTGGAATGATCCCTTGTTCAGAATTCATAGGACTAGAAATGCTAAGGACATGGTCGAAAGACGCATCATCCCCAAAAATAAGAGTGGGATTGACCGAAGATTGCATTGGCAATGTCACTTCCTTAGACTTGTCACTCTCCAAGAGAAGAGTGGGATCGACTGGAGATTTCATCGGCACGACCACTTCTTCAACCGTTGGTTGAATAAGATGCAAGACAACATGGTCTAGAGATGCATCACTCTAAAAAACAAGAGTGGTGTTGGTTGAATATTGCATCGATAGGACCGCTGGTTGAAAAGGATGCGAGACAACATGGTCAAGAGACACATAACTCACCAAAAAAGGAGTGGTGTCGACTGAAGATTGCATCGACAAGACCGTTGGTTGAAAAGGATGTGAGACAATATGGTCAAGAGACACATAACTCCCCAAAACAGGAGTGGTGTCATTCAAAGATTGCATCGGCACGAGCGCTGTATCAACCAAAGAAGGATTAGGATGTTGGGAAACCAAAGACGACTCAGAACACAAAGGGTCAATAGACAAGGACCATGTTTCTCGTACCACTGCAATAGCGGGGAAAAAATAAGTTATATGATCTCCTTTGAAAATCCTACAAAGAAACTTAGGCTTACATCCTATACATTGAGGCTTCTCAATTGTATGAATGCCCCTATGATGACTTGTAGTGGCTAGTGACATGCTCCCAGCATGACTTTCAGAGGCTAGTAGCTTGTCTTCATGATCCAGGGGGGTCATTCGTCATGAAAGTACACTGATCCAAATAAAGAAGAAAATGGTACAATGCCAGTGAAGTGGCAATGCATACATGGTTTTATTAAAGCTATTGGTTATGGTATATAAAATCAAAGCTTAGCTGTATAATCTTTTCAACCACTATTCAAAACGGTTCTAATCCATTCAACAACGTTCCATGGTGCAATATTTATGACATGGATTGGTCACTCTGATGAGTGGGCACATCAAAGGGTTCGCTGTACCATTGGCAACGCACCGTTCTGGCAGTTAGACAAGGGTGCTTGGATTATGGTCAATATATTGCAAGCATATATGATACGGTTCCACATTGTTGGCGATTATAAGCATTTTAATACGCTGCTAGATTTGGTATATCGTTTGGTGTCATTTATGGCACATCTTGTGCACGTTTTGGCGGGGTTTAACAGATGGGACAAACAACAAACAAAAAAAACAGGATTGCAGTGGATAGTCATACGTTCCAGATCTGGCGGGATTCAGCCTTGATTGGCATTCAGTGTATCATTTCAGGTGATGAAAATCACGCAGGTATAACAGAGGCCTCAAAAACGGGATTGCAGTTTCAACCAGCGGCTTTATATTCCATATGTCTCAGCCAGTGCGAAGCAGGGGGAGTATTGCTGTAATTTCTTGTTCCAGATGCCTATTCTGTTGAAGTCGACTCTTCTCAGTTATATTTGGTTGTTATTTAATTGCCAGTTTGTAACTTGTAAGAGAAATTGTCTTGAAGACTGTAAACAGAGACAGAGGACAGAGAGAGGATTATAGCTGTGTATTCCAGATTACTGTTCGTATGCAAAGTCGATTTCACTCTGTCATGATTTAGTTTTTTTTGCCTTTTGAAGGCTGAATTGTAATTGCCAGGAGAGTGGAGTCTTGAGGGCTTTGCATAGCAGTCTATTTTGTTGCCGAAGTTGATGTTCAGGGATTACAGGAACATCTTTGTACCATTTTAAAACCATTAATTGGATCGGTACCCATTGGAGAGGGACCAGGAGACGTAGCCCAGTGAAGGGGGTGAACTCCGTTAACAACTTTTGCGTTTGTGACTCTTTTCTACTGTTCTCATCTTTCATTTGCTTTTTTCTCATTCCTGTCCAGTTTGCTTTTCATTTCAGTTTACAGTTGTCATTTAATTATGTTAAATGATACTTTATGTGTTGACCAAATTGACTATGAGCATTCATAAAACTTTTTAAATGCACACAAGTTGAGATCTGACAGATCACTTCAATATGACTTGTAGAGGTTGTTGACGAACCTCCAACATGACTAATAGAGGTTGGTGATGAATCCCCAACATGAATATCAGAGGTTGGTGATGAATCCCAAACATGACTATAAGAGGTTGGTGATGTATGTGCAGTGTGACTTGTAATGAATAGAGTTGTTCCTCTCAACATGACATGCAACTGTTGGTTGCTGGAATTCAACATGACTTGCAGAGGTTGTTGATCTATCTACAACATGACTAACAGAGGTTGGTGATGAATTCTCAACGTGAATAGCAAAGGTTGGTGATGTATGTGCAGTGTGACTCACAATGATTGGACTTGTGCTTCCAACATGACTTGCAACGGCTAGTTGTGACATCTGAGACCAAGGTTCTGGGAAATAATGGTTTTGAGAGATTGTGGGCCAGGAAGGGTTCTGGTATACACCATGGCCTTGTATGGAAGGATGGTATCCTCCTCCAAACTGATTCATAAAGGGCTGTAAGGGAATAATAACTGAGGAAGCCACTTGTGAAAAGAAAGCAACATGACAAGGGTTACTCAGGTGAGGATATATGTTTCCTCCAAAGGAAGGAAATCCATGAAGAGGGTTTCCCATACTATAAAACTAAATCCCCCTGGATGAAACACTAGAGGACAAAAGGAGGCCCTCCAAAAAAAAATCATTCGTAGGAATTGACATAGCGGAAGAAGGATAGATGGACAAGATGTAATAAGTGGAAGGAATGCTCATTTGAGCACGCAATCCTAGAAAAGAGAAACTAGGATTGGGTCCAGAGGAAGGAGGATTCCAACATCCTACCGTAAGAGTTGGTTGAGGGATATGATTCCCACCAAAAGAAAAGGGAGAATAAGGAGGCATCATGCCCCTAGACCCAAAACTAGGATTCACATAAGACAATGAGAAAGAGGATGACAAGTGTGAAGACATGTTTGGCATACCAAAAAAAGGAATAGAGGCCCAAGGTATTGGATGACTATGATAATTCTACGTATCACTTAGAAATACACAAGGATTTGTCCCCATGGAATGATCAAAGACCATGGGTTAGGTAGTGCTAACTGAGGGAGTCACAAGGGATCCACTAACCATATCAATGAAAATGCACGAGGCAGTACAAAATCCTAAGGAAAACTAATAATCAAAGAGCACACCAAAATAAAGAAAAAAGGGCCAATGCACACAAACATGATATAGTGGATGAAACGGGCCTCCCGCACAAGAGTAGGTATGTCTTTCCCAAGAGGGGTCTGAGACTCCCTTCAAAATATTGGAGGTATCAAAATTAGTTATAAGGGCCCTCATGGGATTAACAACGTGGTTAGATTACCCCAGAGAGGCAATCCTCCATAAAGGATGTGTGTTTTCTGAACCTTATCTGAATCAGGGTACCTGTAGAATAACCCCCACAACTAACCTATGTGGCTACCTATGTCAAGAAACTATATTCACCACAATATAACCAATGCGTAGGTGAATAATTGTAAGTCCGGTCCACCATATGGGTAGGGTAACAAAGCTTGAAATTTTGAAAGCACCACCTCTCATGGAGGTAAAGGTACTAGCAAGACCCCTAAATATGAATAGAACCCCATAAATATCTATGGCACTAAGAAGGTATTAGAGGGATATCTCTGCAACTAACTTCATGCGACCTCGTGCTTAACTCCAGTGTGAGCGAAGCCTCCTGACGTCACTAATTACACAATGGGTTTCGCCACTCCTTGGTTAGACACATATGTTTAGTTTAATAGCCTTGGTGAAATTTACTCACAAAATCCTATTCCAAGGCCCTATGTCCTATACTTGTTTGTGTGTTAAGAACCAAATATCAAAATAGCATTAAAAAACCTCAGAATAAGTAATCAATGTTTTGAAAAGGAGAGAATTTCAGATAATAAGCCTCTTTGAGGGGGAAACCTCCTTATACACCACATAAATTTTTAAATACAAGATGATTCCAAATGAAAAGGTCTCTTTAGTATACATAGGAGACTAGGAGGTAAAATTACAACTAATGGACCCAAGCCGACATAAATAAAATAACATTACTAATGTAATATGCCCCAATTAAGGGGTGGTGTGAAACTATTTAAGGCTTAGCATGCCACCCCCTTCAGAAAAGTGTTTTCCACAATGCTTGAGTAATTATGGATTCTTCTTTATAAAAGAATAATCTTCCCAAGTGGAATCTTCAGCAGGTAGTTTCCTCCACTTAATGAGATACTCTGAAATTGATCTATTCCTTAGTTGGTGAATTCTTGTGTCAGTGATAGCTTTAGGCTCCAATATTATTTTTCCTTTCCTTCCTTTTCAAGTTCTAGAAATATAGTTTGAAATGGGATCTCATCATCTATAACCTTCTTTAAGCATGAAACATGGAAACCTAAGTGAACTTGCGAAGATGCAGGCAACTTCGATTTTTATGCCATAGTACCAATATTTTGAAACACTTTATAAGGGCCACCGTACTTTGGTTATAATTTATTATCCTTCTTAGCTTGCTTGAGGGACATCTGTTTGTATGGTTTCATTCTTAAAAATACCCAATCCCCTACTTCAAAACTTCTTTCACTACGATGATGATCTGCTTGTTGTTTCATGTGATTCCGTGCCATGGTCAGGTTGTCCTTTAAAAGTTGGAGAACTTGTTGTTGATGATCGATGTGATCTTAAACTTCTTGAACCTTGGATTTTTATTTTAGAGAAGAAGTGATGGAAGGTGGGTGGTATCTGTTATCGTGGAATTTGTACTTGCCCAAAGCCAAAGGCAAGTCAATACTGAATAGGAGTAACAAGGAGGATGACCTATCACTGTCACCTTAATAGGAAACCTATTTCTATTTAGGAGTATGTCACAGTACCCCAAGGGAGATGTCCCCAGTGACCTGAGGGTTTGAGAAGGCTAAGGTAAAAGCTATAAGAAATTCCCACCCCTCTCACATGTCACCCAGATCAAAAGTTCCAAAGATTTAGTGAGATGAAGCAAAAGATAAATTAGGTGTACCTGCCAAGAACAAGACAACAAATAGAAACAAAATGCAATTTACAAGTACCATATGATGTTAATGCTTGATAAAACCATAAAATTATGAAAGATAAACAAGCTGATATAGAACTGAAGCAATGTAAATATTTACAACAACAATGAATATTTAGCAACAACCACAACAATTGTGACTCAATAATTCTTAACAATGACAAGAAACAATAGCCTTAGGTTGAAAAAATGATAACATTTGTCAGAAGCAATTATGGTAATGTCTAATCATGTTTCAATCTTGATTTTAAGATGAATTTGCTACTATTATAGATGGCTGTAGCAATATTTTTCAACAACATCAAAATAATTAGTGAGTTAGTCTAGCTTAAAGTCAGTAGAAGTTAGTAGAAGTCTTAGGGAAAATAGTTTAAGAGTTGTTTGATCAATCAATCACTTGTGAGGAGTGGACTAGTGCCTTTTAAAAGTGTAATAGAGTCAAGGTTAGCAAAAACAAATTTTAGAGGAAAACAACAATGATAATAAATAATCTAAAGGGATGGATGAGATGATTGAGGTGTTAGTAACCTAAGACCTCAATGTCTAAACTCTAGAAGGAATGATTGCTAGGAAATAAGTAACCTTAGGCCCTGGCGATTTCCTTCTTCCTTATATTAAATTTGAAGTAAAATATATGAAGCAAATGAGGTAATGTTACTAGAGTGCTACAATGGTAGGGCTCTAGTGTATACTTCAAAAGATGTGTTCTCTAGAAATTTCAAGTAAATGGAAAATTATAAGGAAAAATATATTAACATATGTTTTTCTCCTAGGGTTTCAAATTAGAAATTTCATAATCTTTGATATGAACAAGAAAATTCACCATAACCATTCAAAATAAAATGAAGAATTGCAGGTTAACTTACTTCATCGAGAATAATCTAGCAACAAATCCTAGTTGAAGACTTTCCACCATGAAAAAATGCCAAAATACACCAAGATTAGCCTCTCCAAGAAGTTGCACACCTATTAATTTCAACCAATAACCCTTAAAGAGGGCCGAATTTGAGACCTCACACTTGTGTGAGTGAAAGATGATGAAAAAATGAAAGTTTTCTCTCTCTATTTATACAGTATCAATGACCTCTAATTAAAATTTAGGTCAGAAAAGTCTCACATGGCCAAATTACATCAAAAATCCAGTTTTTTCATAAATTCAAAGAATTAAACCCTAAAATGTCTAATATATGTGACATCATGCCCTCCTAGGGTGACGTTGGGACTCATAAGTGGGACGTTAGGCTCCATGAGAAAAACTTTAGGCCTTCCAAGGTCTTCAAATGGTTCCACACATGCCATCTAGAACACAACTGCCTCCATCATGTCCATATGACGCTAGATGACGTCTAGGGTCACAAGGGTGAAATCATGGGCCTCCCAAGGCCAATGTTCATGGGGGAGAGCAAGATCCCCCTAGGTCAAGGTTTTCCAAAGGGTCTTTGGTGCAACATCCTTCTTTTTCTCTAGTGCAAGCCTCTGGTGTCTCTCTTCTCCTGGTTGGGGTCACAACATCCATCTAGTGGGATTTTTAGCCCCATGGAGGTCCGAGCTAATCTCCCCATATGTACCTATCCACTATGCATGGTCCTGCAACAACAATAAGTATGCCCTCCATGGGATCATAAGTCAGAGGGATCATAACAATGTCAATCACATCCAATAATGAAATTACCCAAACATGTGCATCAAACCCCCTTTACCCAACCAAATGCTCAAAGACGTTATGTAGTTTAACAAGCCAGGTTTGGAGAGGGTCTCATGATATCCTATTGGGATAATGCTCCTCAAGTTTGGGGTGTTTCCCAAGTGAAGACCAATCTAGGTCATGAAAGTGTATGAAATTGTGTAGAGAATGTTTGGGCAAGGGGTGCAATGATAACAGGGAAATGTAGGTCTTGCCTATGGGTGCCTCTGTAGAGGGTGAGTTGCACCTTGTCATGGATGCCATTATTTCCTATCCCATTCAACGCCTTTTATTCTTTGTCTTATTGCTTTTTCTTTTCAAGAGAATAGCTCAGGAACATTGTCCTGGCGTGGTGACCAATGGTGATAGCGTTACCCACAAGCACTTCATGGAAATGAGAAGTCTAGATTGTGATGAGACCCCCTTTCTCTTGGCTATGCCACCAAGAGCCACTACCCTGGTTTGGTGACCAAATAGATGGTAGTGTCATACCGCTACATTCACATGGACCTAATAGGCCGACTCATGATGGGACCTCCTATCCACTAACTAGATCTTGAGTTTTATTTTATTTTACCGGTCCCCTTTTCTTACTGAGAAGCCATTTATTCCTTTCTCGGGAATCCCTGAGCAAAGCATCTCAAGGTTTCATTTTGGATTTAAAATTTTTCCAGCTATTTTTACCCTCTGGGCCTTTATCCCCTTCTTTCCACAAGGCAAGGTACAACCCTTACTAGCTTGGAAAACCCAATGCCCAAACCAAGGTAGGGAAAGATGAGAGGGACAATGATGGAAAGTGGTAAGTATGGAATGGATGGACGATGAAATTTCATAGAACCACCTAGTGGAAACTCATCCCTAAGGGAACCGACTTACTAGGGAACTTTGTCACCCACCCCAGGTATGAACAAGTTAAAGAGAATAATTTCTAAGAAAACGCCATGAAACAAAAGAGAGTTGAGTGCACATATTCAAATGCTTTGAAAATCAGAGTGACACATACCATGATAACCAGACTCATTACCTCATGGAGAAAGACCCACTTCTACTTTAGAATCAGGCCGATGGGATGGATGTGTTGAGGGGTCCTAAATCCCTTTTACCAAACAACAGGAACCAAAATCGCCACCTAGGCCCAATTAGATTCTGCAACGTTTGATAGTGGAATGGTTTTCCATATCTGTTGATCCAGACAAATAATCGATGGGATTTACGTAGTGATTGACATGACGTCTTCTTATGAAAGTTCCTTTTTCAGTTTAAACATTCTCTTTTGTATTTTCTTTTATTAGGCGGGTCTGCTAAAAGATGTGTGTTGGTATAAACCGAATGGGTAAAAAAGGGGGAAACCTTAACTACTGAAGATGGTTGATCTTGGGATAACCCTCATGCGCGAGCATGCAGACAAATATTTTCACACCTGTGACAAGCCTAAGACTAATACATCAACTTGCTGGTATTTTAATTATTGAAAGAAAACATAGATGTAATAAAATGATGGCAAGAAAAATAGTTTCCTTAGCTCTAACCATTAATCACACATTGACACAACAATTTTGTTTCCATCATTCAGAACAAGAACTACAAAAAAATATTGAATCAACTAACTTATCAATAGATTCAAAAACTTTTACTCATTATAGCATCCATCCATGAAAAAGAGTTGGGAGCAATTCCTCCTCAAATCCAGTCACACATGCCTTTGATGAAAAACAAAAGTTTGTCTCTGGTCCTAAACAAGACTTCTCAATTGAGGTAGTTCCGAAATAGTTCTTTACAATTCCAAAAATGAGGGACTTTTCCAAAACCATCGACCCTTTCTAAAAGTTCGATCCTCTTATTTATAACAAATCATTAACTAAAAATAACTATTGAAAGTGCAAGCTAAGTAAAACAAAACATCGCCACATGGTGCTTCCATATTTCTGTCTTATAAGAGTCATTGAATGGTTTCACTGAAGTGGATGATTCTTCTCATACTATGACCATTTGACAAAGAATTGCTCGCATGTGTTGGCATATGAGAATCTGTGTTGGTCCATCGGGGCTGAAAGGATATCCTTTACTTCTACTGCCCATGCTCGATACTTGACTATCTTGACACTTAACTTCGAGCCTTGATCGGGTGCTCCATGAACTACTGTACTTGTCCTGGCATCATGTTCACCACCTTTGCTATCTCTGCAGTCTATGCCAAGTCTTGTTCTGCATGTTGTTTGACTATGTCATGCAAGTCGACAAAATCCTCGGGTGAGCTGAATTCTGGGAGACCGATGTATTTCATCTCATCCCTTTTGAACCGTGCTGATGTAATCAATTATTTCCATTGCTTGGTGGGCCCTCTCGTACCATCTTTTGACATATTTGTAGGTCTCTAGCACCATAAGAGTGTATTCTTGGAAGTCGTCTATCCCTGCAGTGTAAAGGTGTTGTTCATTTTTGAATTTTCTGTAGGCATCTTGGAACTCACCTCTCAAAAACACCATGGCCTATGTGGAGTCTTGATAGTATTTCTCCAAATGAAACATATTCTCAAGCTCCTTTAGCGCAATGACCAACTCCTCTTCATATTTCCTTTCTCTATTCAGGGTAGCATCTGTGATCGACATCTTTGCGTCGATAAGCTCATACGTCCTGGCATGCTCTGTGCTGATAAATTTCTCCTCTGTGCTGAAGAGGATCGAACTGTCCACTGTAAGCCTCTTATTCTTAGTGGTTCTCTTCATGATGGCTTTCTTCTTTCAATCGTAGACGATTTCTTGTATATCAATGATCTCATCAACAGGTTCAGGGATTGGTTATTCTCCCCAAGTTAGAGTGTTTCCCTAGCTCCCGACTGTGTATATCTATTCAAGGATGGGTTCCTACACTTCTTCTGTATGTCCCGATGGCTCGAACTCTAGTTGTTTCTCATAGGGTGGTAAGTCATCAACCAAAATGAGGAATCAGGGGTAGGTTCGGTACTTACTTGATGATCGACTGTTGAAATTTCGATTTCCTGTTGTCGAATTTCTTCTTCTTGTTCGCACGCTCCTAACTCATCCTTCGAGATGTCCATTGGGGTTCCTGGTATGTCGAGTGGATCGGTGTCTAAGGCACTTTCCACCTCATGCTTGATCTGCAGATGACTCTGAACTAGAGCATCAAGACCTGAGGTGGATGCTCTCTCAGGTTCCTTCTTTTCTGTAATCTGCATTGGAGTGACCAGAGACACCTCTGAACTCTCCTCATCATAGTATATGGTTATCAAATTGAACAAGGGATTTGGTACACCTATTCTCCCTGATGTACTCACTATCTCGGGTTGGGTTGAAATTTACCTTGGTGATCTGATCTGTGATGGTGGCACTTTAGGGTTTTTTGACCCGGTGATTTCTTTAAGCTGCATCGACTGTAGTCCACCTAGTTCCCCTCGGCTTTCGATTGGGACATCAGTGGGAATCCTCATCATTTATATCAGATCAGGGTCATTTTTCAATTGATCAATGATTTTCTGTGCCCCTTCTTCTCTATGCCTCTATTGTCTCTGCCACTCTGATTTCTTCCCTGGCTCTGAGGGCCTCTTGATCTGACCGCTCTATTGTTTCCACCTGTTCTTCCATGCTCATGGCCATGAAACTGGTCATGTTTGCGTTGGCCATCCTCTGCACCACCTCGTCCCAGTCCTGGGCGCATTTTGTGAAAATTTCATCCTCAAACTTATCATGAGCATATGGCCACCAGGATGATGCATGTGCAACATGTTGGAGGACCAAGCCTTTAGGGTCGTGCTTGTGGATTCGCCTATCGGGAACTTGAATTCAAGTTGGATCAACCCTTCTTGTTTGTCTTGAGCAATATCTTTTACCAGATAAAAATCTATATGAAAATCGTAGGGTATATAATCGCGCTTCTTATCCTTGACCAATGTGGCGTTGTAGCCCTACAGGATAGTCTGATAGCAGATTTATCCCACAACGAGCTGATCTAGGACATGAGAAGGTAGGATATGTGGTTCTCCAGTGGCCTCGAACACGCTGATGTAGGTTGATCATTCATCTAAATACCAATGGCCTACTTTTTCTACCATTTTCTTGGCGGTCACACATAATCTTGGGCATTCCTTCTTAAAAATAATAAAATAAATACGGGCGATTAATTCATCGCATATGAGTGTGTAATATATATTTTACCTGTTCTTCCATAGTATGCTGAAGTAGATGTGGACTGGGAGCTCAACAACATGCCAACTTAAGTTCATGCCGACGAAGACGTTCCTTGCGCACATGACATCGAGAATGTACGAGGCCATGTAGAAAGTGGGTGCCTCCCCTTATTTTGACGTCTGAGCCTGCTATACACAGATGATTAATTGTTTTGAGATTATCACTCCCCAGTTGAAGCTGCTCCTGGAGATCACCACTGTGTATGCCAAAGACATACATGCTTCCGAAAACTTGGAGAAATTCTTCTCTCCATATAACCGACATATGAGAGCCATCAAACAGATGTATTTCTCCCTCAGGTTAATCATTCTATACGAGCCATTGCTCCGGTTAGTGAAATTTGTGTCCTCCTTGCACCATGAGGCCATCAAATGGATGGTGTCATGAAATTCATATAACTTCACCACAAAGTCCGTGTTGAGCCGCTCCTCTGGGTCCCTGAGCTTGTAGTATTTCTGGACTTCTGTCGGAAGGATAAATCCGACACATCTCCCATTCTCATCGTTGATCAAGCATTTCTTCCTATATTTATGGTCGATGAGCCATTTCATAAACTCTATGTAGGGAAAACATGGGGTTCTGCTTGCCACCATGTGTAAATACGACCTTCAGATGTTCAGGAACACCTGGTCATCGAGCACCCTTACGTCCAAGTCGCTGTGAGGGATATACTCTGGGTATTCTTCTTGGCTAATTCTGTTGAAAATATCCCCCCATTGTGGGAGCATTACTTTGTATCTGGTGCTTGCCTCTGTATCACCAAAGGCCGGAGGCTGGAAAAAATATTTCTTGGTTGTTGTTTTAATGCCAGGCTCCACCCTGGGCACGTACTCCAACTCCCTCACGATCCCTAGAGAAGAACCTTCACATATTTTAACTTCTTTCATCTTGGGGTTTCTCGTCGAGCATTTGATATTTGGTTTTCTCGGTGACATATTTCTTGCATCTATAACATAGTTTATAGAGTGTGCAAGAAAACAAGATGCATATATTACGAGCAATGAATTGAAAAACTTGAATACATACCTCTGCAGCTTGTTAAACCTGGTTTTGATAATCATAGGGTCGGTACAGTCTCGAGACGTTCACTCTACTCCTTGGATGCTCTAGAATTCAACTTGTGCACAGAATGAATTCGTTCAAAAGAATTCTAGAGATTTAAACAGGAATGAACTTACCTTGTCCCCACCAGCTTATGAGTGTAATTTCATTAAATCTACCACCAGTTATTCAAAGATGTTTAAACTTAAATTCATCATGGGTTGATGGTGCGGGTGGGGGTGGTAATGTGGTCTATCGGTGATTTCAAATTATTGTTGTCTAATCAGTGCATGAGGTAGAAATAAATACGGGATCAACATTAAATGGTCTATTAAATGTCCAAATCTGATCATATCTTACGCCGTAAACATCCCATCGTTTCGCTAGTTTTCTTGGTGGATCAGGGGTCAGGACTGTGCTTCAAATTGTTTCATTGATATTTCCTTTCAAAAGTTTCAATGCCGATCTATCTTTCCATACAAAGCTGACGTGGCAAAGCTGACTAGGAGGCGTGACTGGGACCCAGAGAACCTAAAAAATGACTCGATATGAAACTAGGCTATACAAACACCTTACGTGGTAAATACATGTGGCATTCGAGACCAGTGACTTCATTTACTCTTGTTAATTAGAATCAGGACTTAATTTAAGCTATACATTCTAAAACCCAATTCTATTTTTTCGATAACGAAAAGTATCAAGGATCGACGATCGACGATCAACCTACCCAAGTGCTCTTGGGTCGGCTCTCTTGAAAAAGTCCTGATGCCGAAAACGCAACAGGGATCGGTGATCAACGATATTCTTTGTTGAGGACAAAAATGATTGTTTTAAATTTTCTGGATTTCCCCAACCTCGATAAAGTGCATCGGTCATCGACTATCGATGATTTCTTTATGTCCTTTTTCAATGTTTATCCTTCCTGCCTTTTTTCGATGCCGAAGGGGATTGACTATCTCTTGAAACTTTGTGTGAATAACTTACGCAAACCAACCCCACCTTATTCCGACGCCGATCGGGGATCGACGCTCGACAAATTTTGTAACTGTGTGGTTCCTTTATTTGCTTGAATTTTTTCTGATGCCGAACCTGAGTGCATTAGGTGCAGTGTTAGCTGCCGATTCTCAATTCAGGTTTTAAGTTCTTTTAGACATGCCATTAACATGTTCAAAAAAACCCGACTTGATGATAAGAGTCATGAAAACAAAACGAAGATAAATCATTTCCCAAAGTGAAATCAATTCAAACAGTGTAGAAAACAAGTGGTACTAAAAAAGTGACAAAATTTCATAAGGATTTTAGGGTGTGTTGAGTGCTCAAAAAATGGTGACTTATTGGGAAAAATCTGAATTTCTGTTCCTTCCCCAGGCTTAGCTGATGTAGAAGCTGGTTAAGAACTTGACTGGTTTGCTTTTATCAGAGTCTCTTCTATCCTTGTGTTTGCACTTCCCCTGATTGGCAAATCTGGGCCTGCCTGTGTGGTTTCAACCTTTATCCCACCTTCATTCCTTTTAACCACGACCCATGCTCCCTTTTGACAAGAGTCGAGTAAAGAATTCAATGGTACTAGGCCTTTAGTTTTCATCATTCACTTGTTGCGGTGTTTCTCCTCTGCCAATGAACATCCATAGCCCCGACCGAGTCACCTCGACGTCACAGACCTTGCTCCGTTTCCAGTGAGTGTCCATATACCCGAGGGATTTATCTGCATACCCTTTCCTACTTTTCACTCATTTGATATAATTGATTTATTTCGGTAGAATTCCCTGAGCGAGTGGGAGAGGATGACGTCTGTTATCTGCAAGATGAGATGGTTAAGGTGAAAATTTTCTAACTCTGTCTTGAGGGGCATGCGGTCCTTTCCATATTACCATCTTTCCCTTTAGGTTTTTACCAGACCACCAGGTGGACACTTCATCACTTGCTAAGGTTGTTTATTTGCAAAGGTTAAATACATAATTCCTTTAAGACAACAACAATTCACCCATCATTTCTTGTTTTTGTATGTAAGCATTATTCAGGAGAAGAGTTTGCTACACCATATTGATTAAGGTCAACTGATGCCTTGAGAAACACAACTTCAAAGCACAAACAACATGACAAAAAGAAGAAAAAAACAAAAAATAAAGGGCTCGACGATCAACCTAAGAAATAAAATAACATTAAAACACACACCTTTTTTTTTTAACATAAATATTGTTTTAGGGCTTGGTCATTCACTGAGAGGGCGTCAGGTTCCCCCCTCAGATTTTGTAACTGATACATGCCTACCCAAAGTTTCTCAACTACATGAAAAGCTCCGAGCCACAGACTCTGAAACTTCAAATGTTTTCCCTTCGGCTCATTCACTCTGTCCCATTTTAGGACTAAGTATCCTACTTCAAAATTCTTTTCTTTGGCCTTATGCTTGTCAAACCACCTTTTAACTATCTGCTGATGAGAAATGAACTTTGGTTTTGATTTCTCCCTTTATTCTTCTAGCATGAGGAGGGTATGAATTCTTTGTTGAATAACTGATGAGGGTTGTCCTCTAGAACCTTGAGAAAGCTAAAGAGATGGAATATATAGCCCATTTGGGAGAATGACCTCTTTTCCATATACCATAAAGTATGTAGAATTCCCTATAGCTTCCTTGGGTGTTACTCTATAGGCCCATAAGGAATTATGAAGTGAACTATGCCAATTCCTCTGGTTGTCTGCAACTATTTTGTTTAATATCCTCACTAGGTTCTTATTGGTTGATTCTGCCACTCCATTCCCCTGTGGATAGTATCTTGCAGAGTATCTGATTATGATTCCTTTGTCTAGAGAAAATTCTGTTAATAGGGTGGAAGAAAAGTAAGCGACATTATCAAAAACAAGAACATAATGCATATCGAACCTTGTGATCAACTGTTGTTCTATGAATTGGATTAACACCTTTTTGTTTACATGAGTCAGAGGGACGACCTCTGCCCATTTCGTGAAATAGTTCGTGGCAGTCAGTATGTATTTACATTGTTTTGAAGAACTCGATATAATTTCTCCTACAACATTTAACCCACATTTCTAGAATGGTATGGAGATGGAAATAGGTTCAAGTGGGGAAACTACTCTCTTTTCCCTCCCCACGCTAATTTGAAAATTTTTACAGTTCCTAGCATGTGTGTGAGCATCTCTAAGTAGAGTAGGACAATAATAGTCGGCTCTCAGTATCTTGTGAGCGATGGTATTCCCTGCAAAGTGTCCAGCTGGAGGACCATCATGGAGCTCCTTCATAACCTTGTTTGTATATTCAAGTTCGAGACATCTTAAAAGTACCCCATCATAATTAACGCGAAAGAGCACCGAATTTATGATGCAATATTGTGTCAATTTTAGTCTGAGAGCTCTCTTTTCCTTAGGGTTTAGGTTTTCTGGGCAAGTCCCATGATACATGAGATAAGTTAGTTTCCCATACCAAGACTCCTACCCTAGGGGAACATATAAAGCTTCACTACACCATAAATCCAATTCATTCTCCCACTCGGGGTATTCATTTACTTGGTCCTAGGCTTCAATGCCATTTTACATAATCCTTGTCCTTTAACCAGTTTAGCAGGTTTTATATCTATATCAAATTCTTGGACCACTGCCATCCAATTTCCTCTTCTTTCCCCCATCTCCTCTTGAGTTAATAGGGATCATAATGCAGGATGAGGTACAATGAATTTGGTGTGGTTTTTTAAAATGTAAGATTTGAAATGTTTTATTGCCTTGTACACCCCATAATCCTACTTGTCTACAGAAGGGTAATTTAGTTCAGCCCCTTGGAGATTGGTGCTCATAAATGAGACTGGTGCCTCATTGTTGTCATCATCCTTCTAAGTCAATGCTGTAGCTAACGATTGGTCGGAGGTAAAAGTATAGAGGAAAAAATATTTTCTAAAGTCGGGACTTCGCAACACTAGAGCTTGAGATATGGCCGTCTTAATATTGCTGAAAACACTTTTTCGTTCATTATCCCACTTAAATTCAACATATTTGTGGATAATTTTTTGTAAGGGTTTTATAGTTTCAGCGAAATCGGGGTTGAACTTCCTCACAAAATCGATTTTCCTGAAGAAGGATTGCATAGCCTTTTTGTTGTGGGGTAAGGGAAGCTGGGCTATTTCCCTAATTCATTCTGGGTCTATGCGAATTTCTGCTTGAGATATAATATGATCTATTAGTTTCCCTTCCTCGACACCAAATATAGTTTTCTTAGGGTTTAAAGATATACCGTATTTCCTACACCTCTCGAAAATTTGGGTTAGGTGTTGGATGTGATCTTCCCTATTCTTTGAATACACAGTCACGTCGTCCAAATAAAATACTACACATTTGTTGATTAGTCCCTGAAAAACTACATCCATGGCCCTTTGGAAGGATTCCCCTACATTGATTAACCCAAAGGGCATGTGTTTATAAGAAAAGGTTCCCAACTTGGTTCAGAAGGTAGTTTTCAATCGGTCCTCCTCTGAAACTAGAACTTGGTTGTAACCTGAAAAACCATCCAGCAGGGAGAAAAACTCAGAACTAGACACTGTCTGCAAGAGTTGGTCCATCGATGGGATTGGGTAATTGTCATTTTTGGATGCTCTATTGAAGTTTTTGAAATCCACACATAGGTGGATCTCCCTAGAATTTTTCCTAACTGAAACCAAATTTTCTACCCAGGCAGAGTGTGTAACCTGAAAGATAATTTTAGCATCTAGTAATTTTTTTTAACTCCTGACACCTGAGGGGTTCTAGAGATGGGTGGTACTTCCGGAGCTTCTGTTGGAAGGATTTTACTCCAGATATTAATGTGATTGTGTGTTGAATGATACGAGTATCATAAGTCTTCAGATCTCGGTAGGACCATGCAAAAACATCTTGATATTTTCTGAAAAGTTTGAGATAGGCCTTCCTTTCTTCTTTAGACACTGTCTTGCCTAGATTTATATTTTTAGGGTTTTCTAGGGTTCCTAGGTTTACAGTCTCATACATGGGCCACTAAATCCCTGTCTTTGTGTTTGTTGACCCATTAAATATTTCCCTTAAGTCAAAGAGGTTCTGTAAATTGGATACCCCTTTCGGTATCGTGTGAAACCTTTGTTTGTCATTCTATTGATCTGTTTCTACTCTTTGTTCATGGGGACGAGTTTCTACTAGTTGATTTTGGAATACTTCATCATCAATAGAAAAGTCTTTAAAATTTTCATGATTGGTTAATAAGTTTATGATCTGTTCATATCTTTCAAAGACCTTCCAATTAGAAATATTATTGGGCACCGATGGTTTGTAGAGTAGTTCCATAGTGAGAGGCTTCATAGTCTTCTAAAGGGGATATCCTTGAGGCAACAGTGGTTAGAGAATCAACAAAAGTATTCTTTGGTCTGGGATCGCTGTAAAGTTGAAGGCTTCAAAATGTTCTACTAGTTTGTGCACTTCCTATTGATAATTCCTTAGGTGGGGAGAGTTGTAGTGTATAATGTTACTTACTTGCCTAATGATGATTTTAGAGTCTCCGAAAACCTTTAGTTCTTTAACATTTAAGTCTATGGATTTCTTTATCCCTTGTGTTAGCGATAAAAAATACAACGGTATTTTTGAGATTGTATTCATTACTCTCTATTTGACTTTGTCATTTTCTTAGGTCTTTTGGCCACTGTCACAACTGCTAAACCCTTCATCAAGCTCCCATTGATCATTTTTTGTCCATAGTTTCTTCTGACCTGTATTCCAAAATCTGGATTTTTGTGTGTTTATTAAGTTTTAGGCCCAAAGGCTAGCTTCTGCTCCCATGCTCCGGCTATATGTGACCTGCAGTCAAAGAATAACACATTAACTTGCATGCAATATCATCAATTTACGAGTCAAGAGTCAATGATAAAGTACCTAGACTAAGCTACATGGAGGAGAAGCCTACGAAGTAGTTAAAGTTTTATGTTCATCATATTGACAATATTATCACATCTTATTGTTTTTAGCTACTATAAGGTTTCTTAATACAATTGTGCGCCAAGGAGAAACCTAGCCCGAGCTTCATGATGCTATCTAGAGGTTTGTTGTCCATGAACAACTGTCAAGAGGAAAGGCCAAGTGATGAACAAATGGACAATATACAATTGTAGAGAATATAGTGCAGATGTCCATTAGATAGCTCACATCATGAGGATTAGTTCATGCCACAATGAGTGTAATGTCCCCAAGGCCGAGCCCAATTGTAAATATGATGTATAAAATGAATTGTAAATATGTGTTATAGGCTGGTGAGCCAAGTTTGTATAAGCCGATGGGCTTATGTGATTGTTAGGCCAGAGAGCCTAAGGGTTGGAGGCCAAGGGCCTGATTTGTACTTGTATGTATGCAGCACATTAATAAATATAGACAACGCTGCGTGCAGACCGACCATGATGAATGAGTGATGGGGGACTGAGCTTCCACAGAGTGGGCAAGGAATTAGGGGCTGTAAGGTGGGAAAAGGGGCTAAGTGTTGAGCCTAGGAGCTTAAGCCTGGGAATAATATTTTATTATTATTCCAAAAGAACATGTGCCATTTATATTTTTATCCTAAGTTCCTGACCAAGGGAAGGTGATGCGTGCTGGTGGAACGCATGCAGTCTCTAGGGCGACAAGTGTCGACCCTGGTGCATGCGAATAAAACGGCCAGGGTGGACTGTGAGGGGATTCCTTCTCCCATTTGATCGGACTGCCTGAGCATGTACGGGCTCTGAGCAGTACGATTGACTCGAGTTCTACAGAGAACCTTCGTGCATCCCTGTGATCCAAAAAGTCTGTGTCTGGCTCTGAGAAAACCTATGTATACCTTCGTACTGAACCAGAAGCTTGTGATCGATTATGAAAGAGCCGGTTTCACCTCTGTTTTGAACCGAAAAATCCCGTGTTGTGTTTGGAGAATCCGTGTGCATCCACTACCCGAGATCGAGCCTGTGCGTAAGATCTCCATTCCGAAACCGTGACCGTGAGACCATCCTATGATTGATGAACCAGTTTGGGAAAGCCTGTGTCTATTTTTCCCTGTGGGTTGTTGTGGCCATGTAGTACTGGACTGCGTGTGGCTTGTTGGCCTGTGAGCGATTCTCTTCAGGTGAGAGAGTGCGTAGAGGAAAGGGATAACTCCTGGAAGAAACCTTGTAGCTGCTACAGAGCCTGGAGACTTCTAGTCCGACATGTTGCTGTAACCCAAGGCAAGGAAGGTTAGCAACCGAAGGACTGTCCAGGTGACAGAGAAGGTGTATACTCCTGGGGTGGAACAAACATGTGGGGAATGAGGGTCTGTGGGCAGTGAGTGTGAGAGGTTCCTGGGAGAGAATCCCATCCTTGTGGCTGTGTGCTGTTTTCCCTGTAACCTCGGCCTAGCCTTGGATTCCTTGTCTTGGGGTGGAGCTTAGTCCCAGCTCGGGGGTGACCCACTGCTGAGCTTGATGAGCAGTGCAGTATAAGGCTGGGAGGTTCATGGAAGGCCTGCACTTGGTTGGTGGAATCTACCACTTTAAAAGATAAGTATCTGATTATGCTTTAATCATGTTTTGCATGATTGTGCTGCTTATGTTATCATGAATTCCGCTGTGTGTATTAATTAATATTAAATTCTATTGATTGTTAATTATAGCAGTAAATAATATGTTTACTCTGAGATTAAATGTATTTCTTTGTTTTAAATGCATGTGATTAATTGCGAGTGAGAATGTTGTTATTCCGCATAGTAACACCTACACAGTAGTGAGTGAAAGTGGTGTTACAGTTTGGTATCAGAGCCAAGGTTTCGACACTGAGCCTAGATGGGCCAGTGGAGTGGTCTTTGGACCGAGGGTGAGAGGAGAAATTGTGTCTGGAGGACCAATTTCGGACCCTGGTATGGTCCGAAGTGTCAAGGAGTTACTTGACCGTGCCTATAAGCTCAGGAGGTATAACGGTGTTGTGAAACCGCAACCGGTGTGGTCTATGGCCACAGGGAGAGAGGACTCCACACCAGCAGTGCTAGAGCCTTAGGATCGATTCAGGAGGGAAGGTAAGCCCTCGGGACCATCGGATCTGGAAAACGTGCGTAGGGATTAAAATCCATTTTGAATTGCACAGGAGTGTGGGGATCGCGATACGCAAACTCCCGAAAAGACGAAAACCCAAGAATATCTACGCTGTAGATCTGGGAGGAAGGCTCGACCGTTAGATCTAGCGGAGTCGCGCTTGAGTTAGTCGCGAAAACTTTTCAGAATTCGCAAAGTCGCAAGAGGAAGTGAGGAAGGTGAACACCTACGAAACCCGAAACACCGAAATGATCTACACCGTAGATCGTAGGAAGGTTGTTGACCGTCCGATTCAGCGGAGGAGTAAACCGTAATTTTAGGATTTCGGCAGATGGAAGTTCGAGATGTGGGGTGCATGAACTCCCGATGCCTGAAATCTCGAAACGCTGAAAGGATCTGCGCCGTAGATCTGAGAAAGACCTAACCGTTGAATTTCATTTGGAATGGACGTGGACACACAGGTGTGTACCACATGCTAGTGAGTCAAGAAAACAAGTGAGAGTGGTGGGACCTGATGACGTCACCGAAGGTGATGTGGACCCTCCTGAACGTACCATGTGCCACAGTGGTGAATGGCAACAACTGTGCTGTGGGCCTGGAAGAATAAAGTAATTCACGATTTCGGAATTCGCAAAGGAGGAGCACGAAGGCTCAACACTCCAACTCGCGAAGTCGTGAATTGGTGAAGAAGTGCTAGCACTTAGCCCTAGCCTACGGTCATGTGTAGCAGGTGCTAGCAAGGAGGGAGCCATACCCGTGTCACATCTCGGGTATCGGCATTTGGAGGAAATGAGTTGAGGGTCTTCGACTCACAAACTCGCGAGATCGCGAGTTGCGAAAGGGTGACTTTGGTTACGAAGATTTAATTGTTGGATCTTCGTGGACCGAGATTCCAAAGTTTCGAAGTCCCAGAATTTGCAGAGTAGTACAGAGCTCATAAAACTTTGTGAAGTCAAAATGTTTTTCTTGTTTACGTTGGCTTATGAATGTTGTAAGTTTTCTTGAAGGGTTAGGGCCTGACAAACTTCAGTTGGCTGCACATCATGTGTGCAGAGTTCAACGAGTGTCAGGACAATCAAAAATTGACGCCGAGTATGGAATTGAAAGAGGTGCAGAATGCCTCCGAAACAGAGAACGAAAGGGTAGGAAGGAATGTCAACCTGGGATTCGAAGGAACAAACTCTAATGGGCACGGAAAAGAGATGGATAAGGAAGAGCATATGATGAAACTCATTGAAAGATTGCAGAAGGATGCCCAAGCTCGCCTAGCTGATAGCCGAAAGCTCATGAAAATCAGGGATTGGTAGGGTGAATTCAACTTAAAAATGTTGAAGAGTCTGGAAAGAATAGAAAAGAAATTGGAAAAAGGGAGTGACACAAGCAGATCAAGAAGTGTCAGAACCCTTGAGAGGAGAATAAGATCGAGGAGTGGTATCAGACATTACCGTCTCTCCCCGAAGCATTCTGGCAAGGAGACACACAATAGTTCAAGCCCGTCCCCTACCAGAAAACACTGAAAATCTGGAAGGAATGAATTGAAAGGGGAAATCAAGAAGATTAAACTGCCTACATTCGATGGTGAACATAAGAAGGAAGAAGATGACGAAACATGGTTGCTGGGTATGAAGAAATACTTCCAACTGCAGAATTATTCTACCCATGCAGAAGGAAGAATTGCAATGTACCAGCTGAAAGGAAAAGCATCCATGTGGTGGGATCAGTTGGTGCAGGTGCAACACATCAGAGAGAAAGAGGTCACGTGGAAGGAGTTTAAGAGGTATTTCGAGAAGA
>JASDQU010506150.1:3741-18462 GCA_032191745.1 Picea mariana | reverse complement strand
AATATGACTTTGATATCAAGCATATCAAAGGGAAAGAAAATAAGGTGGCTGATGCACTTAGCAGAAAAGTGCACGAATTACATGCTACAACCATTAGCATGTACAGGACTGAGATTAAAGACAGAATTTTGGATGCTGCAAATGCTGATTTGCAGTACAGAGGTTTAGTAGCAAAGCTACAATAGCATGAGAGACCACAGATCTAGGGAAGTTACACCTTGGGAACTGATGGCTTACTTCTGTATAAAAACAGAGTGTATGTACCCAATGTCCAAGAATTGAAGCTGGCAATTATAAAGGAAATGCATAACGTGGATTATGCTGGACATCCTGGATATCAAAAGACTGTGGCAGTAGTCAAAAGTCATTATTTTTGGCCGGGTATGAAGAAAGAAATCACTGAATACATCGCCAGATGTATGGAGTGCCAGAAGGTTAAGGCTGAGCATAGGCACCCAGCAGGGCTGCTGTAGCCTTTACCCATTCCTGAATGGAAATGGGACGTGGTAACAATGGATTTTATCACAGGATTTCCCAGAGAAAGCAAGCAACATGATTCAATCATGGTGGTGGTGGACAAGCTTACTAAAGATGCCCATTTCATTCCACTAAAAACCACTCACAGGGTAGCAAATGTTGCTGATATCTTTTTAAAAGAAGTTGCACGCTTGCACTAAATTCCTAAGACAATTGTGTCTGATAAGGACCCGAAATTCACCTTGAATTTCTGGAAAGAATTGTTCAAGGGATTCAGAACGAATCTGAACTTTAGAACATCGTATCATCCTGAGTCTGATGGTTAGATAGAAAGGGTGAACAGAGTAATAGAAGATATACTGAGAATGTATGTGATGGATAAACCATCAAGGTGGGAAGACTACCTGCATTTAGTAGAATTCACCTACAATAATGGGTATCATACATCGTTGAAGATGAGCCCATTCGAAGCACTTTATGGAAGAAAGTGCAACACACCAGTAAGCTGGGATAATCCAGCTGACAGAGCAGTGATTGGGCCTAAGCTGCTCAAAGAGATGGAAGACCAAATGATAAGGATTAAACACAATTTGAAAGATGTCCAGGATAGGCAGAAAAGTTACGCTGACAGTAACAGAACCCATATAGAATTCAAAGTGGGTGACCATGTTTTCCTGAAAGTGAAGACTAACAGGGGTTCCCTAAAGTTGGGAAGTTGTGCCAAATTGGCATCAAGATTTTGTGGGCCATTTGAGATCCTGGAAAGGATTGGGCCAGTTGCATACATGCTTGCATTACCAACATCTATGACTGTACATAATGTGTTTCATGTTTCACTTCTTAAGAAATATGTACCTGATGCTAATCATGTTATAGATTGGAATGTGATTCAGGTGGAACCAGAGGGTGTCCTGCAAGTGCATCCTGTGCGCATATTGGACAGGAAAAACAAACAGCTTCGGAATCGAGCTATAGAGCTTGTAAAGGTCCAGTGGACCTGGTATGGCCCCGAGGACGCGACATGGGAGCATGCAGATGTTATGCGGGCAGAGTACCCACATATTTTTGAAATTTTTTGAAAAGCTTGTAGACGCTGTGTAAAGTTGCACTGAGGACAGTGCAGAAATAAGGGAGGGGGATTGTAATGTCCCCAAGGCCAAGCCCAGTTGTAAATCTGATGTATAAAATGAATTGTAAATATGTGTTATAGGCTGGTGAGCTAAGTTTGTATAAGCCGGTGGGCTTATGTGATTGTTAGACCAGAGAGCCTAAGGGTTGGAGGCCAAGGGCTTGATTTTGTACTTGTATGTATGCAACAAATTAATAAATATAGACACCGCCGCGTGCAGACTGACCACGATGAATGAGTGATGGGGGACTGAGCTTCCACAGAGTGGGCAAGGAATTAGGGGCTGGAAGGTGGGAAACGGGGCTAAGTGTTGAGCCTAGGGGCTTAAGCCTGGGAATAATATTTTATTATTATTCCAAAAGAACATGTGCCATTTATATTTTTATCCTAAGTTCCTGACCAAGGGAAGGTGATGCGTGCTGGTGGAACGCATGCAGTCTCCAGGGCGACAAGTGTTGACCCTGGTGCATGCGAATAAAACGGCTAGGGTGGACCGTGAGGGGCTTCCTTCTCCCATTAGATTGGACTGCCTGAGCGTGTACGGGCTCTAAGCAATACCACTGACCCGAGTTCTGCAGAGAACCTTCATGCGTCCCTGTGATCCGAAAAGTCTGTGTCTGGCTCTGAGAAAACCCGTGTATACCTCCGTATTGAACCAGAAGCCTATGATCGATTCTGAAAGAGCTGGTTTCACCTTTGTTTTGAACCGAAAAATCCTGTGTTGTGTCTGGAGAATCCGTGTGCATCCACTGCCCGAGATCGAGCCTGTGTGTAAGATCTCTATTCCGAAACTGTGACCGTGAGACCATCCTGTGATTGCTGAACCAGTTTGGGAAAGCCTTTGTCTATTTTTCCCCGTGGGTTGTTGTGGCCACGCAGTACTGGACTGCGTGTGGCTTGTTGGCCTGTGAGTGATTCTCTCCAGGTGAGAGAGTTCACAGAGGAAAGGGAGAACTCCTGGAAGGAACCTTGTAGCTGCCACAGAGCCCGGAGATTTCTGGTCCGGCCTGTTGCTGTAACCCAAGGCAAGGGAGGTTAGCAGCCGAAGGACTGTCTAGGTGACAGAGAAGGCGTATACTCCTGGGGTGGAACAGGGATGTGGGGAATGAGGGTCTGTGGGCAGTGAGCGTGAGAGGTTCCTGGGAGAGAATCCCATCCTTGTGGCTGTGTGTTGTTTTCCCTGTAACCTCAGCCTAGCCTAGGATTCCTTGTCTCGGGGTGGAGCTTAGTCCTATCTCGGGGGTGACCCACTGCTGAGCTTGATGAGCAGTGCGGTCTAAGGCTGGGAGGTTCGTGGAAGGCCTACACTTGGTTGGTGGAATCTACCACTGTTAAAAGATAAGTATCTGATTATGCTTTAATCATGTTTTGCATGACTGTGCTGCTTATGTTATCATGAATTCCGCTGTTTGTATTAATTAATATTAAATGCTATTGATTGTTAATTATAGCAGTAAATAATATGTTTACTCTGAGCTTAAATGTATTTCTTTGTTTTAAATGCATGTGATTAATTGTGAGTGAGAATGTTGTTATTCCGCGTAGTAACACCTACATAGTAGTGAGTGAAAGTGGTGTTACAATGAGAGAGACTACCAGAAGCATTATATTTGTTCAACACATCGACAACATCAGAGTATTACGCTGTATAGAAGTGTGACCTATTACAAGCCAAATGGCGAGTCACATGGTTGAGCAATTCGAATTTGTCTTGGCACCCAAATACAGAGTTTAGGTTATGATAAGTGAATGAAATTTGTTTTTAAATCTGGTATACGAATGCTGGTCCTGGATTGAAAATCCATTCAATCTTTGAAAAGATCCGTAAAGAGAAAAGTGAAGTATTATTATGCTATGTAATAATAAATGAGTCTGTACTCTGAATGTAAGAAAAGATAAAAATTAGCTTTCGGTGGCTAATGGCTAATTTCCAGTGTGATGTAAGTTGCTGAAAGCCTTTGATTTCAGTAGATAAAATGATAAGCGCCAAGAACTCTCAGCTGCCGAAATCACAGAAGAATGTCAATGGTTAACATGTGTCCTCAAACTCAAAACCGTCTTTGATACAGGTGTCAAAGGTTGCACAGCTGTTAATGGTAAATGTAGCATTGGTTGTTGGAAGGTTTAACATGCCAAAGCCATGAGTCAACCTACAGACCCAAGCTACGAGTCAAGTCTCATGTCAAGCCACAAACCAAATACACAAATCCTAGCGCAATTTCCAAGCCTGACACCACTCATTTCATCAAACATATCACGTATTAATGCGAAGATGTCAAGACAATGGTGCCTAACAACTTACATTGTGTTCAAGGTTTTCTTTTCATGCCCAATAGACAGATTTTTTGGGTATCCAATACTTGCAGGTATCAAATATATATGCCAAGTGTTTTTATCAAAGCCGTAAATATAGACAGAGATCTAGAATGGTTGCAGTTTCTATTGATAAAATCAACAGTCCAAGAATTACTTAAGAACCCAGATGGAGATATATAGCCATTGTTCCATTTCGTCCAGTACTATACAAGCCTCAATAGATCAAGATGTTGCCTGAAAGGCACTTGTACAGAATGTTTTATGCGGATGAAGCCCCAAAATTCTAATCGCCCTACACAATGTCCCTCCTGCAAAACATCAAACTATGTTGTGGAGTATCGAGGTGTTAAAACACAAGAGAAGAATGGAATTGAACATGTTGAGGAGAAAATAATGCATAAAAGACAAGAGGATACACATGCTGCACAAACACTATCCTTTGAAGAAGTTGACAGACAAGAGTTTCTTGTTCCCAATTCAATTTCAGATACAAATGGGATTCTTGCAACTCATGTTTCATCTGGGGTTGCTGAGACAAGGTCCAAACCTTTGCCTGGTTGATACAACAGAGATGATGATTTTGACTTGGACCTAGAAGACATAATGGTTATGGAATCTATTTGGTTCTCTATCCAGGAGCATGGTGCATATAGAATCTCAAGACCTGCTTCTTTTTCCTTCAAAAATAATCATTCATCTATACCTAGTCAAGCATATAGATTGGGGGATAGTTTTGAGTCTACTATGTCACATCCAACATCAACTAATTCAAGAGAAGTAGTTCCAAGTAGCTCTATCACATGGGGCCTTGTTTGTGCAATTGTGACATTAGCTGAAAGACAAATACTAAATAGTGATTCGACTTTTGCAATGCAAAATTCTCAAAATCATCAAAGCTGTAGAGACCCTGTTGGAAGAGGTGTCATAGAGGGACAAAAGGTTTCATACCATAACACAAATGGTGAGCAAGAATTATCAGTCTCTGATATTGATGAAAGAATGCATGGAAACCAAGGGACAGAAGAGCAAGATAAGACCTATTAGAGCTCTATCTTCTGTTGAGAAAAATCAGGTATAAGTTCTAGATGTTAAAGAATCTTTCATCCAAAATATAGAGCAAATGTCGAAGACTATAAGTTTCATAAGGGTTTGATTCCCTTAAGTTAGAACTTGATCCTATTTTTCATAATTTGTTTTGATCACATGCTATTTTTAGTATTTCGATCCTCCTTTATAGGATCTCAGTTATTTTGTAAAGGCTATAAAGCCAAGAACTTCAGATAAAGTAAGGGTTCGACTTTGGAGACTGGACTATATACTTTTTATTCCTTAGACATTTTGAAGATGTATCAGAACATAAGCTTCTTTTGCCATCTCTGTTCATACTTTCATATTCTCTCTTATCTATACTTGTATTGGAATATAATGTTCATTTGTTTATGTTTATCTGATGTATGATAACTGTCAACTTGTCATTACATCCATACATTATAATTTGCAAGTATTTCACTTATTTTATTTGGCCATTCATATATGCCTTGTGTATATATTTTTGCTAGTATGATAGGTATTCTCCATACATTCATCTTCTATTAAACTTTCTGAACATGTGTGGTTGAAAGCCTTGTCTATCTGAATATGTTCGTACATGTCTAGAGTGTGTGAGGTTTAAGTGAGTTCTCCATCTTGATCCATTTGAGTAAACCATTGCAAGATTAGTTAAGTTACCAGACATCTCTGAGATACAACCTAAGAGAGTTTTCTAGAATGTTAACAAATTGACGCCATTGCCGGGGAGAGGAGATTGAAGCTCAGCTTCCTTGGGAGATGACAAGATCCATCTTTGATGATAGACAAAGTCTGGACATACATTCAGTTGTAATCATCTATCAGGCGACTCCATGAAGGATGGATTCGATGACTCCATCGTTTTGAAATCTGTTGGAGACTCCACTGGTATGAAATGAACAAGATCTTAGCTAAGAGATATGTTTTCTGTGATTTTTCAAAGACCGTTGGTTTCCCTAATCTAGTCCCTCGTAGAGATGAATGGGAAAATAGTATTCCCAGATTTCAAGGAGAAGAGTGGGAAGTGCCAGCTGAACATTTGCTAGATTTTCATGATTGCATGCATCGGTTGCAAATTGTGCATGAGGATGTTCAGATTAGTCTCTTCGGGTTTTCATTAGAGGGAATTTCTCGTGATTGGTATCGATCTCTTCCTCTTTCAAGTGTCAGCTCTTTGGCATATTTTCATGCTGTTTTTCATGTGTTTTGTAAAGACAAATTTTCAGATGACTTTCTCTATCTCGAGTGTTGTCATGAATTCAATCTTTTGAATAAAGAATTAGACATTCTTGAATAGTATGCTGCTGTAGAAAATACCCTTGATTATGATCGAGAGATTGGTGATTCACATCATGATAACTGTAGTGAAGCTTTTGACATTGTACCAAATGCATCTATTGTTTTAGGCTGTCATGAAGATCAAATTGTCCCCTCTAAAAACTTAAAAAATGATGAGCATATTTTTACATCAGCCTATGACAGATTTGAATCTGCAGCAGATACTAAGGGCAACCCTCAGTCTTCTGATTTAAAGACAAAGGGGAATTGCAACAGACATGAAGATGAAGAAGAACATATTTCTACACCAAATGATGTTGACTTGAGCAACAACCAGAGAATATATAACAACTACGGATCTGATTTTGATGAGCCTTTTTCTTTGCCCATCAAGGAACAACATCATGTTGAAATCAACCATTGTATGTTCGCAGAAGACATTAAATATGATGAGTTTAATCTTCCTGAAGATTTAAGATCTTCTCTTTTGTTTGTAGCATCTCATGAACAAAAGACTGATATCATTTATGAAGAAGATATCAAACAAAGGGTTAGTAGTCAAATCAACTCACTGCTATTTTCAAAATTGCAAAAACCTGTTTATGAGCAGATCCATATATCAGAAGGAGAAGAAAGGCTTGAGCAACAAGCAGAGTTAACTTCTTTCTATGACCCGGTAGCCGTTTCTATGGAGTTATGTTTTTCAGAAGTCTTCAGTTGTGCAATCTTTGGAATCAAAGCAAATGATGATTGTAAGTATGCTCTGCAAGTTGAAATTCTGCTGCACGACATGAAGTTTTCTTTAACATTTATCTACGTGCAAAGATATTTTATAAATAGTTCGATGTTATCATGGCTTCATTGGAAGCATGATGTCACATGATGAGCATGTTTTTACTGGTTAAGAGTAGGAATAGGTAGAGAATAAGCTCGCCGTCAAGCATGGTTGGAGATTCTTTTTAGTTTGTTAGATTGCAACCGTAAAATTTACATTCAGAGTTTGAATAAACATTGTAGAGATCTAGTGACAGCATTAAATGACTCCATAGCCCAATGGACTAGACACAATACAAATTGTGGATGATTGCAGAGCAAGTTATAGGCAAGCTACATGCAGGTTACATGTTTGTAGGGGATCAATTATAAAGGCCAGATGACTCCATATCCAATGGTAAAGGCGACTGGAACTACTAGGTTCTTGGAAACCTCACAGGGAGGTCTCCATCCCAGTTGGAGCCAGATGTTAGCGATAAAAAATACAACGGTATTTTTGAGATTGTCCTCATTACTCTCTATTTGACTTTGTCATTTTCTTAGATATTTTGGCCAGTGTCATAACTGCGAAACCCTTCATCAAGCTATCGTTGATCATTTTTTGTCCATAATTTCTTTTGAATTGTATTCCAAAATCTGGATTTTTGTGTCTTTATTAAGTTTTAGGCCCGAAGGATAGCTTCTGCTCCCATGCTCTAGCTAGATGTGACATGCATTCAAAGAATAACACATTAAATTCCATACAATATCATCAATTTACGAGTCAAGAGCCAATGATAAAGTACCTAGACTAAGCTACATGGAGGAGAAGCCTACAAAGTAGTTAAAGTTTTATGTTCATCATATTCACAATATTATCACATCTTATTGTTTTTAGCTACTATAAGGTTTCTTAATACAGCTGTGCACCAAGGAGAAACCTAGCCCGAGCTTCATGATGCTATCTGGAGGTTTGCTGTCCATGAACAACTGTCAAGAGGAAAGGCCAAGCGATGATCAAATGGACAATATCCAATTGTCGAGAATATAGTGCAGATGTCCATCAGATAGATCGCATCACGAGGATTAGTTCATGCCACGAGGACAGAGACTACCAGAATCATTATATTTGTTCAACACATCGACAAAATCAGAGTATTAAGTTGTATGGAAGTGCGACCTATTACAAGCCAAATGGTGAGTCGCATGGTTGAGCAATTCGAATTTGTCTTGGCATGCAAATACAGAGTTCAGGTTATGATAAGTGAATTGAATTCGTTTTTAAATCAGGTATACAAATGATGGTCCTGGATTGAAAAGCCATTCAAGATTTGAACAGATCCGTAAAGAGAAAAGTGAAGTATTATTATGCTGTGTAAGAATAAATGAGTCTGTACTCCAAATGTAAGAAAAGCTAAAAATTAGCTTTCAGTGGCTAATGGCTAAATTCCAGTGTGATGTAAGCTGTCGAAAGCCTTTGCTTTCGACAGCTAAAATGATAAGCACCAAGAACTCTCAGCTTTCAAAATCACAGAAGAATGTCAATGGTTAAAACGTCTCCTCAAACTCAAAACCGTCTTTGATACAGGTGTCAAAGGTCGCACAACTGTCAATGGTAAATGTAGCATTGGTTGTTGGAAGGTTTAATAGGCCAAAGCCACGAGTCAACCTACAGACCCAAGTTACGAGTCAAGTCTCATGTCAAGCCACAAACCAAATACAGAAAGCCCAGCGTAATTGCCAAGCCCGACACCACTCATTTCATCAAACATATCACGTGTTAATGCGAAGATGTCAAGACAATGGTGCCTAAAATATTACGTGGTGTTCGAGGTTTTATTTTCGTTCCCAAAGAGTTTTTGGGTATCCAGTACTTGCAGGTATCAAATATATATGCCAAGTGTTTTTATCAAAGCTGTAAACAAAGATAGAGATCTAGAATGGTTGCAGTTTCTATTGATAAAATCAACAGTCCAAGCATTGCTTAAGAATCCAGATGGAGATATACCACCATCATTCCATTTCATCCAGTACTATCCAAGCCTCAATAGATAAAGATGTTGCCTGAAAGGAACTTGTACAGAATGTTTTATGCAGATGAAGCCCCCAAATTGTAATTGCCCTACACAATGTCCCTCCTGCAAAACATCAAACTATGCTGTGGAGTATCGAGGTGTTAAAACAAAAGAGGAGAATGGAATTGAACACGCCGAGGAGCAAAGAATGCATAAAGGACAATAGGCTACACATGCGGCACAGACACTATCCTTTGAAGAAGTTGACGGACAAGAGCTTCTTGTTCCCAATTCAATTTCAGATACAAATGGGATTCTTGCAACCTATGTTTCATCTGGGGTTGCTGAGACAAGGTCCAAACCTTTGCCTGGTCGATACAACTGAGATGATGATTTTGACTTGGACCTAGAAGACATAACGGTTATGGAAGCTATTTGGTTCTCTATCCAGGAGCATGGTGCACATAGAATATGAAGACCTGCTTCTTTTTCCTTCGAAAATAATCATTCATCTATACCTGGTCAAACATCTAGATTGGGGGATAGTTTTGAGTCTACTATGTCACATCCAACATCAGCTAATTCAAGAGAAGTAGTGCCAAGTAGCTCTATCACAGGGGGCCTTGCTTGTGCAATTGTGACATTAGCTGAAAGACAAATACTAAATAGTGATTCGACTTTTGCAAGGAAAAATTCTCAAAATCATCAAAGTTGCAGAGACCCTGTTGGAAGAGGTGTCATAGATGGACAAAAGGTTTCATACCATAACACAAATGGTGAGAAAGAATTATTATTCTCTGATATTGATAAAAGAATGCGTGGAAACCAAGGGACAGAAGAGCAAGATAAGACCTATTAGAGCTCTATCTTTTGTTGAGAAAAATCAGGTATAAGTTCTAGATGTTAAAGAATCTTTCATCCAGAATATAGAGCAGCGGTCGAAGACTATAAGTTTCATAAGGGTTTGATTCCCTTAAGTTAAAACTTGATCCTATTTTTCATAATCTGTTTTGATTACATGGTATTTTTAGTATTTCGATCCTCCTTTATAGGATCTTAGTTATTTTGTAAAGGCTATAAATCCAAGAACTTCATATGAAGTAAGGGTTCGACTTTGGAGACTAGACTATATACTTTGTATTCTTTAGACTTTTTGAAGATATATCAGAACACAAGCTTCTTTTGCCATCTCTGTCCAAACTTTCATATTCTCTCTTATCTATACTTGTATTGGAATATAATGTTCATTTGTTTATGTTTATCTGATGTATGATAACTGTCAACTTGTCATTACATCCATAAATTATAATCTGCAAGTATTTCACTTATTTTATCTGGCCATTCATATATGCCTTGTGTATATGTTTCTGCTAGTATGATAGGTATTCTCCATACATTCATCTTCTATTAAACTTTTTGAACATCTGTGGTTGAAAGCCTTGTCTATCTGAATATGTTCATACATGTCTAGAGTGTGTGAGGTTTGAGTGAGTTCTCCATCTTGATCCCTTTGAGTAAACCATTGCAAGATTATTTAAGTTACCAGGCATCTCTGAGATACAACCTAAGAGAGTTTCCTGGAGTGTTAACACCTTGCACTAAATCTTCATACTCGACAGTGTTATTAGTGCATTCAAATTCTAGTCTGTAGGACATGAATTTTTGTTTCCCATTCGGATCAATAAGGATACACCCTGCTTCTGACCCTTCTTGCGATTTAGATCCATCAAAGTTCAAGGTCCAAACTTGTGAGCGAAAACCATCAGCTTCTCCTCGCCTACTAACTTCTTCCTCTCCACCTATTTTCTCTGTGGTTTCCAAGAGAGGTTCTTGACAGAAGAATGTTTATTCCACCACCTTTGATACATTTTCTTGAAAAGTCATTTTGAAGTTTTCAGTAAGAGGAACATCAGATGAGGGGAGAAATTACCAAAATTGGAGTCACAGGAATAGTTTCCTAGTACGGGGAAATATGCCAAAGAGGGTTCGTTAAGGGCTTCTAAATCAGTGATAGTATGTTTGAGATACCTTTCCCTATCGATCTTGATCATGTTCACGTGTCCCGTTAATGGAAACCAAAGGTGAGCCTAGTCTGTGATAAATTATTCGTTCAAATTCTCGGACCAATCTAGACTAAGTAGTAGTCCATAAGATTCTGGTATATCTACTACAATGATGTCAATCACTTGAAAACATTTCGGGTGTGTTCCCATTCTGATCATGACATCCTTGAGTTCTCCCATAACTTTCACCTGGGTTCTATCCAATTGTATCACATGTTTATCACTTTTGAGAGGGACTGCATTTAATTTCTTGCAGATAGATAATGGCATAACATTATAGGATGCCCCTAAGTCAACCAAACAATTATGGAGGTTTTTGTTGAAGACTTCAAATGTCCAGAGGAACGGCGGGATAAAAGGATTTTCCTTTTTATCTTCAGAGCAAGCGTTTACAGTTGGTTTATTTCTTAGATTCATGAGGGATGGATTTTCTCCTTGGTCAGTGCTTGTTATAGGAGTTTCTACCCACTTCAAGGATTGTAACATAAAGTCCTTTTGCTAGGGAATTCTACACATGTCCATGACCGATATATTTTCCTTTAATTTTTTAAAATCTTCTACTATGTTGTAGTCTAGCTTGGGCGATTCTTGTGTATGGATGTTTATAGGATTTATTTGGGAGACAAAAGATTCTTTCAGGTGATCGGATGTTTGTTTTCCTCTCGAAGTTTGGGAAACGGTAAGGTCATTTGAGACCGGCTGACCCTACTTCGCGTTTTCATAGCCAATACCTCTACGTGTGGTTCTTGAACCTCAAATAGATCATCGGAAGGCATCGGAAGGCATCGGAAGGTCCGAGTCCCACAAAAACATGGATGTTTCTTTTGGCAGGTCAACTTCTTCCTGATCAACAATATTCATTGCTGAACCACTTGATTATTCGGTAAGGGAAACCTCGTCTAAAAACCGATTGGCCATCAAATTCATGGCATGCACCCATTTTGGACAATCTTTTTCAAAATGTCTTCTTGGTGACAGGTACAGAAAGAGTCGGATGCTACATTGCCTAGGTCGATGTTTAAGTTGGATGGGGGAGGTTCAATTGCTTTGAACGATGGGTTCCTTTTAAAAAAGGGTTTATAGGGCCTTTGGCCTTGGTTTCCTTCCCCTGCACTTCTTTTCATGTCCATGATTTCATTTGACAATTTATTTATCATCCGTTGTAGGTCCTCTATGTCTCCACTTCCCTTTTCGGGCCATGGTTCTGTTTGTTTCCTCGGGGGTCTATCCAACAAGAGTCCTCTCTCCATCCTTTCGTTTGGAATTCAATTGTTTTGGCTTCCTCGAAATTCTCAACTAGGGTTGTCTTAGTAGTCCTTTTTACAAACATGGAAATAGAAGCAGGGAGAACATTAGCATATACTTCGATTTGCAACTCTTGAGTGGGTTTAGCTTTGGGTTGGAATTTGTTCAGGATAGTGGTGAATCATTGATTGAAGTCTTTAACCTTCTCCTTTGAACTCATGGTGGCAGTGACAACTCAGCCATCAAAGCTCCTGTAGTGGTTTCTTCTGCAAATTTGTCTAAAAAATCCTTTTGAAACTTCGTCCAACTAGTTATGGACCCTACATGAAAGTTGAAATACCATGTAGAGGCTGAATTCTCAAAGGTATAGGGGAAAATCCTGCATACTACATCTTCATGTTTGACATTCATCAGTCTAATAGCTAGTATGAACTTTTTGATATGGTCTTCAGGAAATCCTGAGGTTTCAGGGTCAAATTTAGGGAGTAACTTTTCTGGATGTCGGGGAAGGTTATGTACTCGTTTGGGGATTGCTAGAGCATCTCTGGCCAACCAAGGTTGATTATTCTGAGGTGAGTTTCCCCTTTCTTCATTATTATCATTTTTATCATCCATGTCATCTGACTCCGAAACTGAGCGTTCTGAGTTAAACCCTTCCTCGTCAGATTCAAAATCATCGAGCTCAGATTAGCTACCAGCTAGTGTTTCAGGGATTAGATTGAGGGGATGTTCGCTCTCGGTGAGGGATAAATCTATCAGGTCTTCTACTGTGTGAACAAAAACCTGGTCGGAGGTGTCAACCAATGGTCTGCTTACTTTTTTTCTACGAGGAAGTAACGATGCTAAGGGTAGTGCTCCAATTTGTCGGGCATAACCTCTTGTGATTCTTTTGAATTGGTTCAACTCCTTGTGGGGAAGAGCATAAGGTATTTTAGGGAGTAAATGTTCTTCCTCTTGCTAGGGTGAGTTACTCATTTCATGAGTACTCAATGTATGTGGGATGTCTTGAGAATAACTTGCCATGCATCTAGGCTGTCTTGAGAATGACTAGCCATGCATGTGGGCTGTTTTGAATCTACAGGTTGTGTGAAATATTATATAAGAAAAATTGTTAGCCATTCATTCATCATTCCCTCCTTCTAGCGCCAATTCTGTTGAGGGGTCCTAAATCCCTTTTACTCAACAACATGAACCAAACCCGCACAGAGGCCCAATTAGACTCTACAACGTTTGATAGTGGTATGGTTCTACAAATCTATCGATCCGGCCAAATAATTGATGGTCTTTACGTAGTGATTGACATGACATATTCTTATGAAAGTTCCTTCATTTAAACATTCTCTTTTGTATTTTCTTTTATTAGGTGGGTTTGCTAAAAGATGTGTGCTGGTATAAACCAACTGGGTAAAAAAGGGGGAAACCTTAACTACTGAAGAAGGCCAAGCTTGGGATAACCCTCGTGCTTGAGCATGCAGACAAATATTTTCACACCTATGACAAGCATAGTACTAATACATCAACTTGCTGGTATTTCAATTATCGATTGAGATACAATTATCGAAAGAAAACATACATGCAATAAAATGATGGCAAGAAAAATAGTTTCCAAATCTGATTTTTAGCTTTGTAATAGACCAGGTGTATATGATCACATTCCTGCAAATCTTCCTTAACTTTAACAACAAGAGACTAGCATTTTCATCAAACTTTTCTTTAGTCTCATATGCCTAGTTTTGGATTAGTCAACAACCCTAACTTGAAGTAATCATAACTTTGAACCTGTAATGTATAAAGATATGAAACTGATACACAATGTTCTTCAGTGTGTTTTATGCAATTCCTCTAGGTGTCACTACTTGGAACCTCTCAGAAAAGGAGTTATAGCAAAAATGACATACCTTGCTGAATTCTAGCTTATTCTAGAGAACGGCCTTGTAGAGAGTGCCCCGCACAAAATATTCGTTGAATTGATATGGAAATGTTACACAAAATACTACAGACTATACCCTAACCAACACATTGGTATCACTGAATTTATATCTATTATGAAGAAGTTATGACGTTTTTACCTGAAACACCTGTTTTTGACTAGTTTCAAGACTAGCCACAAACCCTATTTTCCACGGAGCATAACTCCCAAATACAATGACCTGGAAGATGAATTTTTTACCACAGATACTTGGGTATGTTTTCTCAATGTCATAGCAATTTCACTGTCTGAAAAGTTATATAAAAAATGGTGATATGACCTGTAAATAACATACCTTAGAAAACACCATCAAAAAAATTTATCATTCCTTGCATTTCGGCCTTCTTTTCTTCACCTTCCCTCAGAAATTCGGCTTAGATATCCTTGGTTACCTCAGACACTTATAGA
>JASDQU010506148.1:65542-93236 GCA_032191745.1 Picea mariana | reverse complement strand
TTAGGCTTGTGATAGCTCGTTGGAAAGGTATCGTCGAGGAGATTCATTTTGGGGGCTCAATTATGCCTTCGAATATCATTGAGCACCTCGATCTCAAAAAAACCTTCATTTAGGCCCTCAAAATGGCCCTGGAAGTTAAACTTGCTAAAAATAGTAAATTGCCAAAATTGCCAGAAAACTATTTTGAGCCAGCCAGAAAAGGTGGGTGGCCACCAATATCCACCTGGATCATTGGAGCATTTGGAGCAGGATATCTCTACAGTAAAAATTGGATTCACAGAGGAGCTTGGCAAGTTACACCAATAGCCGAAGAGCCCAAAAGATGAGTTTGAGGAAAGGATCGGCCAGCTTGAAGGAAAAATGTCCAAGTTAAACATCGAATGGGGGAAGGACCCCAAAGAATAGTCAGCCTCTTGGTCTGGAGTGATTTCTACCCTGTCAAGCACCTTGGCATTTTGTATAGAAGCCAAGGCTTTAAAATAAGTTTGATTTCAGGTATCAGAACTGTTTTCGGGGGTTTTTGTTAAATCTGGCAATTCTAGTAGTGCATTTTAGCTTATTGTAGGCAGCTGCTCAGTGAAGCCCTACCAGTCTGTAACCGATTAGTGGCTAGTCCACAACTAATATAAAATCCGCTAAACGTTTCTGTCAAAAAAAAAAAACTACAAATGGAATTTTGAATTAAAAATCAAATTAAATATTATGCCCAACTGATTTGAGATGTTTCCACATTGAGAAGATGACTAGCATACAACACCAATCTATAATCAAATCTTGTATGCAAGATCTCATAAATTATAATAAAACATAAGTGCAAAATTATATATTTATGACCATTGCAACAAAAATTATTGTATATATTTCATTAAACCATCACCGAACATTGCTACAATGGGATAAGAGAGATATTGAGTATTTTATTTCAAGAATAGCCACTATTAATATAGATAAAAAAAATTCTTAATATTTTTTTTTTTCAAAGACAAGTTGGCATAAGCGTTGGGATATTACTTTAGCTAGAGAATTTTTCATTTTCAATATTAAATTTACTAAAATTAATATTAAGAAAACTGGAAATTAACCACACCAAAATTTGACTAAAAATACCATTCACCAAACTGAAATTTCACCAAAAATAATATGGATTAGACTGAAATGTATCAGCACATCAATGGTAGACATGATGTTAGTATAACCAACAAGAGTAAACCTCACTTAATAATGTCCAATAATAGTAGTTGTCACTTACCACTCTATTTTAATATCACAATCCACAATCAAAATAATCATAAATAATCATTGCAATTTGATAAATAATGGTTCAAAATAAAAGATAAACTCACATATGAAAATATTGGTTAGAAATAAAAGATAAATTCACATATCTATTAGAGTAGCTTTCCTTCATCATGATCTCTCTTCAATTCACCCATTTTTCTGTAAACCATTTTTTTGCATACTTCATGCTCCTTGAGAAAGAGCATGAAGGTATCTGCTTTTATCTTTAATTTATTTGAATAATAAATGTTTGTAAGTAGAATTTGAAATCAATTCAATAACCAAATTATGCTTCTTGAGAAAGAGCATGAAGGTATTTTCTTTTAGCAAGGAGCAAGAAGGTACCTACTTTTATCTTTAATTTATTTGGATAATAAATATTTGTAACTAGAAATTGAAATCAATCTAATAACCAAATCATAGAAATCTGATTTACAACAACATTTTACATACTCGTAATAGTAACATGAGGATATAGAACATTTTGTATTAAGACATTTTTTTTAGATTTATGTACTCTAAACATTCTATTTTTTTACTCTTTTTTCTGTTTAATTTTCTTCAAATCTAGTAAGAAATTGTTGGATCAGTGAATTTGATTTGAGTGGCTAAGTCTATATATTCCCTCCCACCTTCACTCCCTTCAAAATCATATTTAAAACAATTAGTAAAAGCATATATACATGGTCGCAGTCCCGCTAACAAGACCGTCATCAAGAGCTATTGTTTGCTAAAAACACTTCAAGCAGGACGAAGTGCTGGTGCGTACCATAATTATTTCACTGCCTATGCCTACTATTTCTCCCACCCATAACCCGGAACTGCTTGGTAAACTTCTGGTTCTGGATCAATGGGTGAAACTTGATCAATTGGATCTCTATCCATGCCCCGACAAGCTCTCTCTCCTATTCATTATAGTGCCAAGTACAACGACTATTAAATCACTAAAATCCTTCATAAATCACTCAATGAATTTCTAATATTTTTTTTAATATTCAATCTCTAATATTAATCACAAAATTGGTAGGGTATGTATACTCCGTAGACTTTAGCTGGACAAATGGGGTAGGGTATGTAGGGTGATTGGAATTGCTTTTATGAATAGAAAGTCTCCTCTCCTCTCTAAGTGCACCTCATTAAATAACATGGTTCAAATGAAGTAATTTGTGGACGTTTCATGTCAAAGGGTATTTATGAACGTTTCATGTTAAAAAGTGCACAAACTCAACCATTTTTCCATGTGAATTCTCTGTGAAATTTGGTAGGTTATAGTTTCACATGAATGATGGGAACATTGACCACTAAAATTTATTATGAGGGGTTTTAACCCATTTTAAAAAGACACAAGTATCATAATTTCAAAAAAATGAGTGGGTTAGGGCTATAAAATTTGATAGATTAAGGGAAAAGGTTGAGTTTGTTGACTTTTTAACTCACTCCATATTAAACCACTAAAATCCTTCATAAACCACTCAATGAATTTCTAATATTTTTTTAATATTCATTCCCCAACATTAATCACAAAATTGGTATGAGTTGGTAAGTGGACAAAGTCAACCTCTTTCCCATGTGTAAATTATCACCCAAATATAGTCCAAATTTTACTGGAAGTTGTAGTTCCACCTCATTGATGGGAAATTTGACCATGGAAGTTGGTCCTACAAAGTTTTGGCTCATTTTAGGCTGGGGTTTGAGTTTTTTAATTATTAACTCACTCCTACAAATTTAGCTTTAGAAGATTTGTTTTCCCTCCGGTTCTCTAATGTGAAAACAACAATATTAATATGTTATTTTTTTGGAAAAGGGTAAATTGTCAAAAATATCTATCTCATTTGTTGAAGAATATACAAATGTAATGATTTTTTTCAAGCTTTTGGGCTATTTTTGAGAGGTTAAAATAGTTTATAGTTTTATTACATGGACTTGAGAAGGAAGGTGATGGTTGGTATGTCTTGGACTATCTACACTCCATTAGGTTGGTCACCTCTATCTTGGTTGTGCATAGCTTCTTCTAGAAGCTTCATCCATTGGGATGTGCAATATAAGCATGGAACTTATGTTTTGTGTAATTGGTGGTTATAGCATGGAATGTAGAGATTATGCATATTTCCTCCACCTACCTCTACTTTCTTGTGAGTAAAGATTCTTCTTGCGAGATTTGTAGTTCCACTATATAATGTAGAGATAAAATAGTTTTCCTAAAAGATAAATGGGTTTTGTGGTTGCTTGAATATATACCCTCATCATGGTTTCTAGTTGTTGTACTCATTTTACTAAGGCTGCGAATTTCTTTAAGTGTTTATAATTGCATGTGCATTCATCATTAAGTGGAAATAATTTTGAGGGATTTTCATAGTTCTTGTTAGAATTTGCAAGTCAACAAGACTTTGAAGCTCATGAAGACCTTTAGGGGTTTTCTTCATTTTATGAGAATCTATTAGTATTCCTAGGATTGTGAAAAAATATGATGGGTGCTTGATCTACAAATTGCTGTGGATATTTCATTGAAACAATTCATCACAATCAACCTTCTATTATAGTGAGATATTTCATTATGCAGGTTTATTTCCTTAGATCTTAGATTTATTACCATTAGCTTATTGCTCAAGTTTATGAAAATAACTGAAATATGGAAATGAAAGATTAAACAAATGAACACACCATCTACACAAATGAGCAAAAAATGTATCCCAAGAAACCCAAAATGGGAGAAAACCTAGCTAGAAGGTGAGGCCTATGCTCTAATTTCTTTTCTTGAATTACAAAAATGATAGTATAAATAAAGGAGCACTCACTATGGAGTTTCCTTTGACACTATAGCATAAATGGTTGCTACAAAATCTTATTCCTTCTCTATTATTCTCTCAAATATCACTCCTAGATGCTCTGCTCAAATATGGAACAAGTACAATGCTAAAACAATGGAACCCCTTGTTCTCCTAGTGACCCAATATTTAACAATTTGATAGTCATTTAGGGTTAGAGTTTTTGCATGTACCTTAACCCTAAATTATTTTTAGTTTTTAGCCTTCTATAATCTTCTTTAAATTGCACATGTGAATAGACCCACACATGACTAATGTCGGCTAACTTGGCATCCACTCGATACCATGATGGTCAACAAGGTAGGTCAACTTGTGGGAGGCCTTACTTTTGCATACAATATCTGGTTGACGTGATTTCCGCATTGTTGGAAAGGTATTAGTGTCTAGAACAACATTGAGGAGATTGGTGGTATACACAAAGTGTTGACCCCAAAAGTGTCATTTGATGCCTCAAAATGGCTCTGGAAGGTTTCAAAACTCAAATATCTAAACTGGGACCTCCCACTAAAATGATCCCTATAATCCAATTCCTTTAATCACCCCCCCCCAAAAAATGTAACAGTATAGATGAAAAGTTATATACAATGATCCATTCCATATCAATGCTTTGTTTCAAAATGACATTTGTATGTTTTTTACAACGTTTCTCTATTGGTTATGAATATGCTCTGCAATAACTACTTGACACATTATTAGTGGTAATAATGTTAACATAACCTTCATTCATTTCCTTAATGAGAGATATGTTGATGTATCTATCCTTGTAATCCTCCTATCCATCACCAGTATTTCCAAGATCCCATTGAAGAATCAACTAGCCCCAAGTTTTTAAAACTTAGGGGCCCCTTTGAAATTTAAAAACTTGGGGCTAGTTGAGGCTTCAATGGGAACATATCACTATAAAATGAGCCGTTGGATCACTCTATCTTGGGAACATATCATGACTGTCAAATTACCAATGCATACTAATGCATACTAAAGAAACATACTAAGAAACACACTTTAATCTAATGACACATTAGACCAAGTTGATCTTAACTAACTCCTAAGTGTCTAAATATCCTAGCATCCCCCATTAAGAATAACTTGGGATAGGATTGAAGGATTTACAAAGGAGAGACAATAGGATAATGAATGAGGAATTAGAGTTGATCCCACCTTAATGACAACTTCCTCAACTCGTAACATAGATCGAATTTTGGAACACTTCACTTCTATAAGAGACTTTGTGAAAATGTATTCAACTTGATCTTCTGTAGGGAAAAATATCACTTCAATAACTCAATTGTGAATAAAATTTCTTATGAATTTCATGTGTAGCTCAATGTGTTTGTTGTGTTGATTTTGAATTGGATCATTGGAAAGATTTATGGTACATTGGTTGTTGCACCAAATGGTGGTTGAATGTTGTTGATGTTATCCAAATTCTAAAAGGATATATCGAAACCATAAGGCTTCTTAACGTGCACTAACAACTTCTTAGTACTCTTCTTCTGCTGAAGAAAGATAAATAGCATGTTGTTTCTTACAGGCCCACATGACAGGTCTATAATCAAGGAGAAAAAAATAAGCTGCAATAGAATTTCTCTCATTACTGTCATAATCCCAATCTGAATTACTGAAACCAACCAAAAAAGGAGCCCTCCCTGATCTCTAATGTATCCCAAACTAAACTATACCCAAGACATATCGAAGTATCCTTTTGGTTTCTTTCCAATGGCCTTCATGGGGTGTTTTCATATACCAGGCAATGAGACCAACAACAAAAGAAATATCAGGATAGGTGTGATTCAAATATAAGAGGCTCCCAACTAACTCATGACACAAAGTGGCACCAACTTTGGGAGAAGTACAAGTGGCAAAAAGTTTGACTCTAGATTGGAAGGGAGAAGGGGATGGTTTAGAATCATGCACATGAAATAAATGAAGAAGTTTTCACGCATACTTAGACTAGGAAATAAAGATTTGTTCCTTGGTTTGCAATACTTGGAGGCCAAGGAAATAATGAAAAAAGCCTAATTTTATCATTTCAATTTTGTATTAAGGATAGATTTCACATGGGTTAAAATATTAGGGTCACTACTAGTGAGGATAAGATCATCAACATACAGAAAAAGTATGATGATATGTATTCCTAATTTATTGGTATATACATTAGGGTTAGAATGACATCTAGAAAAATCAGTGTCAAGAAGAAAGCTATCCATTTGAGCATATCAAGCTCAAGGAGCTTGCTTATGACCATAAAAATATTTCTTAAGGTGACAAACAAGGATGGAGTCATTCTAGACATAGTCATGAGGTTGTTCCATGTATATTTCTTCTTGAAAATACCCATGCAAGAAGGTGTATTTAACATCCATCTGATGGACCTCCCATATATATGAGGCAAAAAGGTCTAGAACAATATGGATGGAATTTGTTTTGACTACAGAGGACAATGTTTCATTATAGTCAATGACTTCAACTTGAGAGAACCCTTTGGAAACTAACTAGGTCTTGTGTCTTTCAACACTTCCATCTTATGCATACTTAGTTCTATACACCCATTTACATATGACAAGTTTTGTTCCTTTCGGAAGAGGTACAATATCCCAAGTATGATTCGCCATTAAAGAGCGATACTCTTCATTCACTATTGTGTCCCAATGTGGATGGACTTAAGCTTCTCGTTAAGAGCCAAATATCAAAATAGCATAAAAAAGTCTCTGACTAAATACTCAATGCCTTGAAAAAGAGAGAATTTCAGAGAACAAGCCTCTTCGAGGGGGAAACCTCGTTATACACCACATAAAATTCCAAATACAAGATGAATTCAAATGAAAAGGTCTCCTTGGTATAAATAGGAGACTAGGAGGTACAATTACAACTAATGGACCTAAGATGACATAAATAAAATAACATTACTAATGTAATATGCCCCAATTAAGGGGTAATGTGCCACTATTTAGGGATTAACATGCTCCTCCCCTTCATACAAGTGTTGTACGCAACACTTGAGTAATTATGGATGATTATGTATAAAAGACTCATCTTCCCAAGTGGAATATTCAGTAGGTAATTTCCTCCACTTAATGAGATACTCTTAAATGGATCTATTTCTGAGTTGATGAATTCTTGTGTCAGTGATAGATTTAGGCTCCAATATTATTTTTCCTTCCTCATCAAGGTTTGGAAATATAGTTTGAGCTGGGATCTTATCACCTATAACATTGTTTAAGCATGAAACATGAAAAACTGGGTGTACTTGTGAAGATGCAGACAACTCCAATTTGCATGCCATAGTACCAATCTTTTGCGACACCTTATAAGGGCCATAGTAATTTGGTGATAATTTATTATCCTTCTTAGCTTGTTTGAGGGACATCTATTTGTATGGTTGCAGTCTTAAAAATACCCAATCCCCTTCTTCGAAACTTCTTTCATTGTAATGTTTACCTGCTTGTTGTTTCATACGATTTTGTGTCATAGTCAGGCTGTCCTTTAAGAGTTCGATAACTTGTTGTTTATGCTCAATGTGATCTTCCACTGCTTGAACCTTAGATTTTTATTTTAGGGAAGAAGTGATGGAAGGTGGGTGGTATCCATAGAGTGACATAAATGGTGTCATTTTTGTTGTAGTATGAAAGGAAGTGTTATACCACCATTATGCCAAGGGTAATTGTTTGAACCATTGTGTTTTTTTATCAGAGACAAATCAACAAAAGTAGCCTTTCTTACATTTGTTCCCTATCCCGGTTTTTCGATCAGATTTAGGATGATAAGATGAGCTATGAGCCAATTGAGTACCCAAACAAGAAAATAATTATGTCAAAAAATATCCAGTGAAGATGGGATCTCTGTCACTTATAATAATCTTTGGGCTTCCATGTATCTTTTGAACTATCTCCATGAATGCAGTGGAAACTGTACTAGATTTGAAAGGATGAGAGAGTGCACAAAAGTGTGCGTGATTGGTCATTCTATCAACAATAACCATGATGACACTCTTTCCTTTAAACTTCAGTAGCCCTATGATGAAATCCATGGAAACCTCCTCTCAACGCTGACTTGAGATAAGTAATGGTTGTAAAAGACCCGGGGTCTTAATTGTTTCCACCTTATTTTGTTGGAAAACAAAACATTTTGCAACAAACCATTGAACATTAGTTTTAAGGCCATCCCAAAAAAATTCCTTCTTGACCCTATGGTAGGTCTTCAAAAATCCCGAGTGCCCTCCTACCGAGAGGTGTGTAATTCTAAGAGTACCTTTTGTTTGAATTGGGATTTCTTACATAAATATAAGAGATATTTGTACCATAGTGAATAAGTTTTCCATGTAAATGTATCTGATGCACTAGAATCCTTCTGCAACCTTTGAATGAGATTCCACATGTTTTCATCATTCTTCCATTCATCCCTTGCCTCTATTATCCAATCGGGTTGGATGATCAAGATATCACATAAAAAGGCATCAACATCTTCATCCTTTCTTGAGAGTGCATATGCCACAACATTTTGCTTCCCTTTTTGGTATATGATTTCAAAATCATAACCCAACATCTTGGTCACCCATTTTTGTTGTTCTTATGAATATAGTCTTTGTTCCAAGAAGTATTTAAGACTATCATGATCTGTTTTGACCTTGAAGTGCCTACCTATTAGGTAAGGGTGCAATTTCTTCAATGCATGTAGTATTTCCATCATTTCTTTCTCATAAATGGGTTTTTGTAATTCCTTTCCCTTGAGTGGCCAGCTTTCAAAAGCAAGGGGCCTTCCTTCTTGAATTAGAACAACAACAATTCCATTTCCTGAGGCATCACATTACACAATAATTTCTTTTGTGAAGTTTGGTGTCATCAAGGCAAAAGCTTTTCATATCGCCTCTTTAAGTTGTTCAAAATCTTGAGTTTCCTATGGAGTCCATGAAAATGCATCCTTCTTAGTTAATGTCGTTAAAGGTGTTGTTATTCTTCCATAGTTATGAACAAACTTGCAGTAGTAACCTGTGAAACCCAAAAATCCTCTAAGTTTTTTCAATGTTTTTGGAATCGGCCAGTCCATCATGGCATTAATATTGTTAGGGTATACCTTGACACCTTCATGAGATACAATATGACCCAAATACTCTACCTCCTTCACCCAAAAGAAACATTTGGAGGGTTTGGCATATAGTTGTTTCTCCTTTGGTAGTTGTAGCACCTTGTCAGCATGTCACACATGATCCTCCCAAGACTTTCTATAGATTAGTATATCATAAAAAAGTACTAAATAAATTTTTCAAAGGAAGGGATTGAAAATGGAATTCATCAACCCTTGGAATGTGGAAGATGCTTTCGTAAGGCCAAAATTCATGACCACAAATTCATAATGGCTTTCATGAGTTCGTAATGTTTTTTTTTTTGATATCTACTTCCTTCATTCTAATTTGATGATACCCTGAAAGGATGTACAACTTTGTGAAATAGATTGATCCATGTATTTCATATAACAATTCATCAATGGCAGGAATGGGAAACGTATCTTTAATAGTGATATTGTTGAGCTCTCTATAATCTGGGAACATATGCCATGACCCCTCTTTCTTGAGTACAATTACCACCGGTGCAGAGTAAGAACTTTGGATAGGTCTAATAATGCCAACCTCTAACATTTATTCAACCATACGCTCAATTTTACTCTTATGGGCATAAGGGTATCGTTAAGGCCTGGTGTTCGGAGGAACATTGCCAGGAATTAGGTGAATATAATGATCATGATTATGAGTGGGTGTAAGACCTTTGGGAATATCTTAAAATAATTTGGAATGCTTATCAATGATCCCTTGGAGATCTAGGGGAATAGATGGCTTAGATGTTTGAACATATAGTGAGCATAGTTGCACAACTACACCCTGATGCCCCTTTTTCAATAAATTCTTCATGGCATTAGAGATTATCACCTTACTGGGTTTCCCTGTGATACCACATAACTCAATTTTTTTTCCTTCCAATGAAAATTTCATGAAAAGTTCTTGAAAATTAAAATCCATTGTTCCCAATGATTGTAACTATTAGAATCCTAGTATGACATCAACACCACCTATGAGTATAGAAATCATTTGGCTATTCATTACATATTCTCCCATAGTAAGATTGATCTTATGGAATTTTTCTGAGAAATTGATGATTCCTCCATCTACACTCATTAATTGAAACTCTGGCACAAGATATATAAAGCAATTTAAAGCTTTGGATAATTTATAGTGAATGAAATTATGAGTACTACCATAATCAATTAGTACTATTACATTTTTCTTTTTGATATATCCTTTGATCTTGAGGGTTTGAGGAGTGCTAATTTCATCCATTGTATTACATGATATCGTGGGATTCAACTCTTTATAAAAAATATATTCTACGTTTTCATCTTGATATGGTTTTTCTTGTTCTTGTTCTTCTTCCTCTTCAAAATCTATGTAGAATAATTTATTTTCACCACACTTATGTCCCTTACTGTACTTGTTGTCACAATTAAAGCATAAACCTTTTTATTTTCTTTCCTCCAATTTTTGAGGTGTCCACCATGTAGGTTGAGATGTTTTAGAAGAAGGAACATTATTCTCTTGATAAATGTTAGGAGTGTTCCTTCTAGTAGCCATAGCCATATTTTTACTTTCAACATTTTTTGCCACCCTCAATGCATTGTCCAATGATTTGGGTTCCCAAAGAGAAACCTCATGTTGAATATTATCCTTTAAAGTTCCTATGAATACATCAATCATGTGCTCATCTGAAATATCCGTTACCTTTATATACAATATTTGGAAGTGCTCAATGTGCTCTCCAATTGAACACTTTTGCTTGAGATTTATCAATTGGCTAAAGAAGGTATTTCTCCTTGTATCCTCATAGTGTGTTATCAATTCTTTTGTGAAAATTGTCCAAGTGACAAGCGATTTGAGAGAACAAAGCCATCGATACCACAAAAATTGATTGGGTTCTAAATATAAAGAAGCAATTTGTACCTTTTGTGTATGTGGAACATCATGTAAATAAAATAACTGTTTCATTTGAAGTATCCATGTGATTGGATCCTTGCCATCAAACTTCCTCGTCTCGATCTTAGGAAAGTGGTTGGTATTCAACACAAAGTTGGAGTTTCTCCAATTTTGATTCATCTTCCTTGTGTCCTCATAATGAATTTCATGGGATGCAATTTCACTTTTATGTGGCCTTTCTATTAGGAAAATTTTCAATCCTTACATGATATCCCTTTTTAAACCATCCATGTTAGTATCCATTATTTCCTCCAACACAGCTTCAGTTGAATCCATCATCCCTTGTAGTTCATCTTTTGTTATTGTCTTCTTTTGTAAATCATTTATGTCCACACACATTTCTTCACCTTCATCAAGAGTCCAAGTAGGATTGTCGGGAAGCTTATTTGGTGTATAAGTTCCCTTTTTTGGTGGCATGTTGGCCAAGTATCACTGTTAAACATTGATTTCAGGGTGGTTCTGCTAGATGATATTTCTTTTTCTATATCTCCAAAATTTTCGCTCTTCTGGGTCTGATTTTTTTTTTTTTTTGTATTTATTTGATACGTCTTCTTTGCAATGTCGTGGGTCTAATAAAAATTGGATGTGCCAAGTGGAATTTATGGTAACTTTCCCACACCTTGCAGATTTTTTTCCCTTCCAAGAGAGAGTACTTGTGAAGTGTGCCAAGAGAACAATATTTGATATTTGATTCTAAAACTTGTACCGAAAACACTACATACTGTCCATTGTCCAATGAAACTAGTCTCACTTAATTTGGATACTCACTGAAAAATATATAATTGTTTTACGCAGAACACATGTTTGAGACTAGTTAATATGACTAGTCAGATACCCTATCCTACAAATGGTGTATATAGAAAAGTAGGATGACCCAGAAGCTGAAATTTTTATCACAACTACCTTGATAATTTATGTGAATATCCTCTAGGTCTTAGGGTTTTGAACATTATAGAAATTCTTTTTAGAGAAAATTTTGCGATGAATAAAATTAGGATGACTCTAGAACCCTATATTACACTAGATATATCTCTGAATGTATAAGTCGATAGGAGATGAACTTTGAACCCCACGTAACTTGATCCATCTTATAAATATCCTCCAAGGGGTTTCTTCTGAAAAAGTCATAGAAAAAAAGTTATATCGAAAATTCTAAGGTGTCTTAGATGCAGCAACGAAACCCCAAGACCTTGAGCTCTGATACCAAATGTTAAGAACAAAATATAAAAATATCATAAACAATTCTCTTAATAAGTACTCAACGCCTTGAAAAAGAGAGAATTTCATATAATAATCCTCTTCGAGTGGGAAACCTCCTTATACACCACATAAATTTTCAAATACAAGATGATTACAAATGAAAATGTCTCCTTGGTAAATATATAAGACTAGGAGGTACAATTACAACTCATGGACCCAAGCCAACATAAATAAAATAACATCACTAATTTTATATTCCCCAATTAAGGGGTAATGTGCCACACTTTAGGGCTTAAAACTTCTGCAAATGTTCATGGATCGTGAGTCTTTGAAACTTGAGCCAAAAGAGAAAAGGCTCACTATAACTGTGAATGTGTTTGAAAATGATTGAAAGGATCATCAGAAATAACACCAACTACTTCTCATGTTGAATTGACCCATCGAGGAAGCAATGGTGTTGGTGAAGGTTCATGTGAATGAACTCATCTGTAGGAAGGTGAGTAGGAAAAGGTGAATTTTCATCCTTTTTGTGCCTGAGAGATGATCACTTTTATGACGGTTATTATACACTTTTGTCGCATGTACATATGTGTTTTTCATATTTTAAAGGATCTTTTTGAAGAATTTCATGATAAAATGGTATGATCGACACATGGTACGTATAATTCATGTTTAATGATCGTATCAAGTACAATTCATCATGTTTTATGATTTCCAAGAGCTAATTCATGTTTTTCTAGTGTTACAGGGAAAAATGCACTACATTTCTAGTTCTGGCACTTGATCCGACACTCCTTCCAGCACTCGTTGCGGCACTTGATCCGACACTCCGTCCAACACCTCTTCCTGTAAAAAAACATAGGGTGACTTGGCGGTTATGGCATTGGTGACCAGTGATGGGAAAATCAGAAACGTGGTTTTTGTTCGTGCTTATCCCCTCCACCTACTGAACTCTTGACAACTCGATTTTGGGTTGTTATGGTGGGCGATTATTGGCTCACTCTGTTTCGGCAGTTAGGGCACCATTAATGAAATTTTCCAATTTTAGAAGTGGTTCGAACCTCCTGTGGTCGACCACTTGGTTTGTAAACGTTATAAATACCACTGAGGTGGTCAGACATAAGTTAAACATCATATAAAACAGTGTGATAGGGAAAAACACATTTTTACTCTGTTTTGAGATTTTACATTGCCAGAAATACGTTTTTAAGTTTTCATGGTGAATTCGAGTTGTTGAGTTCGTGGTTGGATTTTAGGAAGTAGCCATGACTTGTTGGGGGGGCCACCAACAGTTTGGTTACTGTCTTTGTGTTGTTTATGCATTTCATATTTTTGTTCTCTTTATTTTCCTGTACATGCATTTCTATTTTGTTAATTAGTTTGTTGTTATAATTTAATTTGCTTTGACTCTCTTTTGCAGGTTAGTATGATAAAGTGTGTTAGCATGCATTAATATCGTAGTTAGGAACGGATTTGTAGACCCCTAGACTAACCCCATATTAGATATTAGATTATGTTTTCTTTTATGATTTTATAATCAAGTTTAAAACATAGTTTTAATTAGAATAGAACAGAGTTTTTAATTGGGTTTTCTTTGACAAGGGTTTGATGGATGGATAGAATTGATTTTAGTTTTTAACCATAGCTTGTTTATTTCATTTTTATGTAGAATTGGCTTATCTAGGTTTTGGTTAATGTAATTGTTAGTTTACTTTTAATATCTGTTTTTAAGCATTTCTTTCTTGCAGTTTGAATTGTTAGAATAGATGTAGTATAGTTTCATTTATGTAATTTCCTTTCCTAGAATTAAATTGCAATTGTATTTCTTAGTTAATGGTTGAATCTAGTTTTTCTTATAAAGATGATCTCGTTATGTTGTTGATGTTGAAATAATGTAACTGCATAGAGTATTCTTGTTATTATTGATATTTTATTTATAGGATCAATCCCCATTGTGGATTGATCATGTCGGATATTGTAATAGGACCAAAGTCCATTTTGGGGATTGGTCAACAGACAATTATAATAGACAGAACAAGAAGTCGGCCCCAACAGTTAATAAGAAGACCCATAAATATAATGAAGGTGGGTTTACCCACCCAGATGAAGAAGTCAGCCATGCCAGTGAAGAGACACTTCACACGTGCCAGAACTTGTATAAATAAAGGAGGCTAGCACCTCATTTGATCACAACTCACTTGCTCAGTTTTGAGAGACAAGTTCTGATCTGTTATCGACAAAAGAGAGAGAGAGAGAGAGAGAGTGGTGCATATCTTGGGAGAGGAATTTATGTTTTAGCATAAGATCTCTTGGAATTATATTGGATATTTATATTAAGGAAGTTTTGTTGGGTTTTCTTCCCCTAGAGGGTTTCCCAGGATAAATGTTGTGTCTCTTGTGGATGTGTATTTCTCAATGATCTTCTTCTTATGTTGCTATTATCTATTGAATTGCAAAGAACTATAATAATGGCATAAACATTAACATGGTATTAGAGCCAACCTGAAGGAAGCATATTTTGCAAGAGGAAAAACGTCACTGTTACTGTACCTAAAAATTAGGGTTTTGCAAAAGTGAATATTTTTAGCTCCAAAACACCTAGAAAGTTGCGCCCTACCCCAAGGATCATTTTGGCACCTTCAACACACCTTTTCAGTGGCTAGATCTCTCGGAAAGTGAAACCCTAGTTTCAAAAAGTACCAGAAAACCAGAGTACCAGAAGTACCAGAAGTACCAGAGTACCAGAAGTACCAGAAGTACCAGAGTACCAGAAGTACCAGAAAAACTAGAAGCACTAGTCCAGAAATCCGTAGATCAAGTTTGAGGGGGTAAAAGTTGGATTTTCGAAATTCCGACTTCACCAGCATACTCGCCTCAACCTAGTGCATCTATTCCCTGGATTAGAATTTCAAAATTTGAAGTTTGAAAAATTAGGGTTTCCTCATAAAACCCTAAGTTGCAGTGGCAGTTTCAGAACCAGTTGCAGTTGCAGTTGCAACATCAGTTGCAGTTGCAGCCATAAGACTAGTTTCAATCACCATTGAAGTTTTCTTAAGAGTTGGTAATGATTACCGCTACTACCGGATGGAGCCACTACCTGCAAATGTCATCAGAGGTATGCATTCACATATGTTTAATGGTTAAAACCAAAAGAGTATTTGCAAGAGAAGGGATCTCTTGCCATAGATCCAGAAGGATCTCAAGATCCAACACATTCAGAGGAATGATGCAACCCATGTGTGATTATTCTGATATGNATTAGAAGGATTAAAAGTTGATCATAGAGCTTATCCTCTAACCTAACCTTTTGTCGAGATAGTGTATTGTCTCAGTACAAAAGACAGGTTGAAGAAAGCACTCGCCACTTGAGTGAAGAAGACCTAGAAGAAAAGAAAGCACTCATTCTTGAAGACAAGGCTCCATGTTTTATTAAATCAAGTTGATAAGATTCAAAGGTACACATGGTAAATTGATGACTATAGTTGAGATAGAAGTCTTTGTAAAGTATTATACCTGATGGAATGTGAGCACATAGAGGTATATGATTTGCCTGATACAACTAACATCTTCTCTAGGAGAAACCTTGTGTGTTAGTTTCAGGTTGCCATGGAAGAATGCTTGGTCACAACACTATAAGAGTATTGACCTCATTTTGTATTGTATTCCTTACCTTTAATCTTTGCTTCTGATAAATTATAAGTGATAGATCTAAAGGAACTGCTGGGATGATTGTTCATGCTATTGCTTTATATTTCAGAGGGATATTATTCTTGCTTGTTGTTTTGTTGATCTTGCTCTAGGTCACATGTAATAACCCTGAGGAAGCTATGGTGAAGGTTGCAGAAGGAGACATGATAAAGAAGAGACCATAGATGAAGCAATCATCATTGGAAGAGAAGAAGGTAGCTTGCATAAGCTAAAGGGTCACTCAGAAGCTGCCATGACCCACACTATTCAAGAATCTTGGCATAGAATATTAGCTCACTTCAACTACAAGGTGCTATCATACATATGCAAAGCGGTCACAAGTTTACCAGAACTCAAAGGTGACCATGAAGGCGTATGCAATGGATGTGTGCAAGGGAAGAATATCAATAACCCTTTTCCAAAGAGGGACAACAAAGCAAAAGGAGTAGTTGAACTCATTCATTCAGACGTGTGTGGCCCAATTCCATCATCCTCCATTAGCGGTTATGTATACTATGTATCATCTATTGATGACTATTCTCGTAATACCTAGATATGTTTGAAGTGTTCAGCAAGGTCAAGGAATTCAAGCCTTGATAGAGAACCTTTCTGAAAGGAAGATTAAGATACTCAGGTCAGATAATGGAGGAGAATACACCTCAAAAGAATTTGTGAACTTATGCAAAGATGTTGGAATCAAGAGGGAACTCAATAGTCCCTATAATACAAAACAGAACGGTGTAGCTAAATGGAAGAATAGAGTCATGCTGGAAGCTGTGAAGATCAAGATCTTCCTATGTGCTTATGGGAAGAAGCAGTAATGGCAATTGTTTATGTGTAGAATTGATTATCCCATAGCACACTTGGGCTCAAGACACCAAAAGAGATGTTCACCGGAAAGAAGCCACAGGTAAACCATCTCAAAATATTTGGCTATCCAGTGTTTATTCATATACCTAAAGAAAAGAGACACAAGCTGGACCCTTCAGGAAAGAAGGGAATATTTGTGGGATTCCATGAGGTCTCCAAGGCCTTCAGAATCTAGATACCGGGTCAACATTACATTGATATCAGCAAGGATGTGACCTTTGATGAAGATGCAACACTCAAGAAATCTAAAATATGCCAGCTTGAAGAGGTATGTGAAGAGGAACCCGTAATCCCCAATACTGCTATGAGGGAGGTTCCCAAGAGCTACAGAACTTGATGAGGAACTTCTAGAATACCATGACATAGTAGAAGTGCAAGAACCTCCTCAAATGACGATCCTCCATAAAAGAAAGCCAGCTTGGGATAGAGATCTTATTCAAGATGGAGATAAGTACGATGTTTCCCAAGGAACTACAAGACAGGTGAAAAGACCAAAGCCATTCTCTAGTTACACGACTTTGATGTGTGATCTCCTAGATGAGGAGCCTACCTGCTTTGAAGAAGCCATTTAGAGAAAAGAATGGCATCTGCCCATTCTTTTCTCTNAATCCATAATGAAGAACGAAGTATGGGAAATAGTTCCCAGACTGAAAGAATAAAGATGGGGTATCCTATAGATGGCTCTTCAAAATAAAACATGCTGCTGATGGAAGTATTGAGAAGTATAAAGCAAGATTTGTCACTTGTGGCTTTTCCCAGAAGGAAGGCATTGACTATGAAGAGACATTCCCTCCTGTGGCCAGATACACTTCGATTAGGATCATCATAGCTCTTGCAGCTAAGATGAAGTGGAAGTTGTACCATATGGACGTGAATACATCTTTCCTAAACAGTGTCATCGAAGAGGAAGTGTATATAGAGAAACCTCAAGAATTTGAGGTTGAAGACAAGAAGTCTCATGTCTACAGATTGAAGAAAGCCTTATACGGATTGAAGCAAACTCCTAGAGCTTGGTATGGTCGTATAGACATCTTCTTGATGAGCTTGGGCTTTACCAAGAGTAAAGATGATTCAAATCTCTACTTCAAAATAATGGATAATGAGCCAGTAATCTTACTGCTATATGTGGATGACTTATTCTTAACTAGAGAAGAAAAGATCACCGTTGAATGTAAAAAGAGACTTGCCTCATAATTTGAAATGAAAGACCTTGGCCTAATGCATTATTTCTTAGGTCTTGAGGTATGGCATAGTCCAGAGAGGATCTTACTTAAGCAAGGGAAGTAAACGTTCGAGATCTTAAAGAGATTCGACATGTTGGAATGCAAACCCATGAATACGCCCATGGAAGTGAAGCTGAAGCTGTTGGTTGATACTTCGTCAGATTTGATTGATGCCACACTATACAGACAGATTATTGGATCACTAATGTACCTGACAAACACCAGACCAGACATTTTTTTTGTCGTGAACACCTTGGGTCAGTTTCTGGTAGAGCCCAGACGTGTTCACCTAGTGGCAAAAAAACATGTGATGAGGTACCTTAAAGGTACAATGGATTATGGTCTCAGCTATGATGGAGATCATGACTTCACATTGAGTGGATACACTGATTCAGATTGGGCAGGAAGCGTTGTTGATAGAAAAAGCACTTCCGGATGTTTTTTCAGTTTGGGATCAACCATGATCTCATGGAAGAGTAGGAAGCAATCCAATATTGCTCTCAGCACAGCGGAAGTAGAGTACATTGCCGCATGTTCTGCTAGCTGCGAAGCTATATGGATTCGAAAGTTGCTGACTGGCCTATTTGACTTAGAGATGAGAGCAATCGTAATTCTATGTGACCACCAAAGCTACATAAAATGGATAGAGAATCTTGTATTCCACGAAAGGTCGAAGCATATAGAGATCCACTATCATTTTATCCATGAAATGGTACAGAGAGGAGCCTTGAAGCTCTAGTACATTAGCATGGATGAACAGGTTGTTGATGTGTTGACCAAACCTCTATCTCATGTAAAGTTTGAAAACTTTCGAGATAAGCTTTGTATAGTCTGAAAGGACACTCCCTGAAAGGGGGAGTATATATGTTCCTTGCTTCTGACCTCGCTGTTAGACGTAAAGCAAGATGAGTCATTTCTTCTAACCTCACTGTTAGATGTAAAACATGACGATGTGTGTGATCCTTGCTTCTAACCTCATTGTTAGATGTAAAGCAAGATGAGTCATTTCTTCTGACCTCGCTGTTAGACGTAAAGCATGATGATGTGTGTGATCCTTGCTTCTGACCTCGCTGTTAGACGTAAAGCAAGATGAGTCATTGCTTCTGACCTCGATGTTAGATGTAAATCATGACAATGTGTGTGATCCTTTCTTCTGACCTCGTTGTTAGACATAAAGCAAGATGATTCATTGCTTCTGACCTCTCTATTAGACGTAAAGCATGACGATGTGTGTGATCCTTGCTTCTGACCTTGCTGTTAGACGTAAAGCAAGATGATTCATTGCTTCTGACCTCACTGTTAGATGTAAAGCATGACGATGATGTGTTCCTTGTTTCTGACCTCGCTGTTAGATGTAAAGCAAGATGAGTCATTGCTTCTAACCTCATTGTTGGATGTAAAGCAAGATGATGATGTGTTCCTTTCTTTTGACCTAGTTGTTAGACGTAAAGCAAGATGATGTGTTCTTTGCTTCTGACCTAGTTGTTAGATGTAAAGCAAGATGATGTGTTCCTTTCTTCTGACCCAGTTGTTAGACATAAAGCAAGATGATGTATACCTTGCTTCTGACCTAGTTGTTAGACGTAAAACAGGATGTGACTTGCACTGAGCTACCAGCTTAACAGCTGTGACATAGAGCCAGTCTAGTACTATGATGGGCCAGCCTTGAGCTATGATGATGATGATGATGATGATGTATCAGTTTTTATACTAATGCATATTGATGCAGATGATGATGGCATTCCTTTGAGAATGATGATGTTGCTGATGAAGAAAAATTCCGATGATTTATAGATATGTCAACCAAGATGATATTGATGATGCTTTCCTCCCACCTGATGTTGTTGATGATGTTGTCCTCTCTCTCTCACATGATGCTGCTGAAGAATACCCTTCTTGNGGGGGAGTGTTGAAATAATGTAACTACAAAGAGTATTCTTGTTATTATTGATATTTTATTTATAGGATCAATCCCCATTGTGGATTGATCATGTCAGATATTGTAATAGGACCAAATCCCCTTTTGCGGATTGGTCAACAGACAATTATAATAGAAAGAACAAGAAGTTAGTCATGCCAGTGAAGAGACACTTCACACGTGGCAAAACTTGTATAAATAAAGGAGGCTAGCACCTCATTTGATCACAACTCACTTGCTCAGTTTTGAGAGACAAGTTCTGATCTGTTATAGACAAAGGAGAGAGAGAGTGGCACATATCTTGGGAGAGGACTTTCTATTTTAGCATAAGTTCTCTTGGCATTATATTGGCTATTTATATTAAGGAAGTTTTGTTGGGTTTTCTTCCCCTAGAGGGTTTCCCAGGATAAATGTTGTGTCTCTTGTGGATGTGTATTTCTCAGTGATCTTGTTCTTATGTTGCTATTATCTATTGAATTGCAAAGAACTATAATAATGGCATAAACATTAACAGTTGATGGTTCCTATATGAATATGCAGGGTATCTAACATTGTTTTTGTCATGGATAAACTCTCATTGGATTGTTTAATCCATACTTTTCACTTTTCCATTGAGATTAGTATTGAGCTCATAACACTGTATTTATACTTTGTTGTCAAGTACCATTGAGATATCATCCGACACCGAAGACATTCACACAACCACAAACATTATATTTGAATTCCCATAGGTTAAAAGATAGTTTTCCAGCTTTCATAGATATAGTTTCTTGCTTTCATAGGTTAGAATAAAGTTTTATTGCTACTATACGATAGATAGACTTTTCTTTGATAGATTAGATAGTAGTTTGCTTATCATAGACTAATAATTAGTTGTTAATATTTCTTGCTTTCAATAGACTAGATTTCCTTTCATGCATTGCATTGAGCATTTAGATTTCCTTTAACATATTAGAAATAGTTTGCGTTAGGCATTTAGTTCACTTGCATCTTAGGCTAGATAGTTGTTCAATGAGAAGTTTTACTTGTAGTATTTAGTTTTTTTTTCTTACTTGTCTTTTGCTTTAGTAGGTTAGTTAGGTGCCTTTTCTTACTTGTATTTTTATTTAGTAGGTTAGTTAGGTGTCTTTTCTTTCTTTTCTATTCTCTTTAATAGGTTAGATAGGTGTCTTTGCTTACTTATTTACTTGCTTTCATAGGATAGTTGCTCATTGGATGTAGGTTGGCAAGTTAAAACAGTTTTCTTTGGTTATTTGCTTATTTTTATGCGTAAATAGTTGCTTATTGCTTACTGTTGAATTAATTTTCTTTACATAGGGTTTTACTTTCTTTCTTAGGAACTATCCATCAATCCTTGGCCCAAAAGTACTTAGTTTACCTAGTTTCAAGTTGCTTAGTTGGGTTTGATAATTAGATAGGTTTTCTTGAGTAGATTAGCCTTAGATAGTTTCTTTCATTAGTTAGACTATACTCCTACCATCCCTTCTACCTTTGGCATATATTTTTCTACAAATCTAAGTTTACTTACCCTAGGTTGACAATTTAATTGAGGGTTTTTCATGTGCTTTTAGTGCATATATAACACCCATCAATCCTCACTACCAAAATTTAAAGAAAAAGAAACTAGAATAGGAACAAACGATGGCATCAATTTTGAATATGGATTGCAGGTCAAAGATGACTTAAATGTCGAATTAGGCTTGCCAACAAAGAGATTTTCATCAAATTTAACATCCCTTATAATAATAATTTCATTGGAATGAGGTTGTAGAAGTCTGTAACATTTGGCATATTCATAATATCCAACAAAAACGAACTTCTCATTTTTAGGCTGCAATGATTTCCTTTTCTCATAAGGAATGTGAGACCATGCGACACTACCAAATACATGGAAGAGGCTCAAATTTGGCTTAATTTTCTTCCATGCTTCTTTTGGTGTTATATTTTTTAAATCCTTTGTGGGAGTGTAATTTACTATTTAATTTGTGTAGTTTATGTCTTCCTCCCAATAGTAAATACTTGAACCTTTAGATTGTATCATACAATTAGTCATTTCTTTTAAAGTTCAATTCTTTCTCTTAGAAACAACATTTTGTTGCGGTGTATATGGAATAGTATGTTGCATCTGAATTCCCTGTGCAATGCAGTAACTTGTAAAAAAAAAATCACATATTCTCCTCCATTATTTGTTCTTAACCTTTGAAGTTGATGTCCATATTTTTTTTCAACAAGGGTCTTGTAGGCCAAAAACTTCACTCTTAATTTTTAAGAAGTAAACCCAAGTGCATCTAGAGAATTCATGAATGAAATTTAAGAAGTACTTTCACCTAGAGAAATAAGGGGAAGAAATAATCCCACACAAAACATTATGAACAAGTTGCAAATGGATCGAGGCATTCTAAGAGGCACATTTGTCAAAATTGTCTTGATGATTTTTTTCAAGAACACAAGCACAAACACCATCTTTGTAAGAAATGAGAGGAAGACCAATCACCTTGTGTTGATTACATAGTTGCTACAATGACAGATAGTTTAGATGACCAATATTCTCATGCCAAAGTTTTGTCAAGTCATCATTATGAGAAACAAAAACTGATGGAATAGATGATGACCCAAAGTTTTCAAACTTGTACAACCGAGCAATATCATCAACAATTTCAGTTTCTAGGACATGCTTAGGATGTTTTATCATCAATTACAACTTGCTGAGGTGAAAAATCTATGGTTGTTATGGGATAAATCGGTAGGTCTAGACACTGACTGATCTCCCTAGATCCACCTAGACCTAGAACAAAACACACCAGAACATGACACTTTCCTTAAGTTTTAAATATTGAATTTACTAACTAAAGAGAGATAGGTGACATATTGTTTAAATGTCGTTTCCTCTCGCCATCGCCATCCTAGCTTCGTTCCAACGCTCATACATTGATGAATCTGCAAAAGAACGCAACCAACCAAAGTGATAGTAATAACATAAACTCAATATAAACCTATTTATGTGATTAATGAATCATACAATAAAACACAACAAGATTTATAGGAAAGAATCATAGTACTATATCATATTAAATGTGAAAGAGAGATTACAACCATGGCCTTGATGTCATAAGGTCCCTTCCAATTGTCCTTTGTTCCCCACACACTTCCACTCCAAGAATTATGAGAGCATAGATCTGATAATATTCACAATCTATCTTGACAAAGACAAAACTCAGAGACACTCCAACCAAGATAATAATTCCTAGCCAAATCCAACTTAGCCAAGCTAACTTTCTCCATGAGAGCTCCTCTCCTTTTATAAGCTGAAGAGGATAAGGTGAGGAGGTTAGGACGATCCAAACCATTCAGATTCCACCTCACCATGGAAGTTTCTCCTTCTAGAAGATTCGAGAAAATGCTCATTTTTCCCACGTGTAAGCATTCTCGCACCCTGCCTATAGTGCAACCTGTGAACCTCTCACAACCCAGCTATGGTGCAGCTTGTGAGAATCAGGCATTCTTGCACCCTAGCTATAATGCAGCCTCTGAAATTCCTTTTTTATAGGGTTTTTACAAAGGAGAATGCAACTTCTTTTCTCAGGAAAAGTTCTTCTCCCTTCCTTCTTCAGGAACTCAGACCATTGACCCCTCTGAAGACTATGGATAGGTTTACATCATTAACGGTCATACAGATGATGAAAATAATGTGTAACAATGGTATTAAATTCACCTGCATAAGTGATTTGATACACTAATATAAGGTTGCATGAAAGACTTGGAGCACATAATACATCATTCAAATGATCATTATCTAACTGAACTATTACATAACCTACAACACTAAGATATCTATCATCACCAACAAATATTTGTTTGGTGTTAAATTCATTAAGAGAATAAAAAATGGATTTATCCTTGGCCATATGATAAGATGTTCTAGAATCAATAAGAAGTCAGAAGAAGAAGTAGAAGTTGCATTGAAGTAGAAACCAAAATCAGAAAGTGCATGTCCATGAGAAGAAGAAGAAGAATCAATATTTATGTTTTTCTTCTTAATTGTTTCTTCTAAGGCTTCCATATTTTTAAAACATTCAGACTCCACATGACCATCATTTCCATAAAATTTGCAATGTCTCTCAGTATTCTTACTTTTGGATTTTTCTACTTTGTCACTATTAGAAGTAGAAGTTGGCTTAGAGGATTTGGTACCATTGTTTTGATTGTTTTTGTGGTGAGGATGTTACTTCTTAAGATTATTGGATTTATATTTCTACTAGAACACTAAGGCTTTGTTGGATGTACTTGTAGTGCTTATCAATCCAAGTTGCACAAGCTTATCTTTCTCTTGAATTAGAGAATCACAAAAATACTCAAGATATGGTTATTTATAAGCACTCCCTAAATACTCTATGGTGGCATAAAAGGTATATACAAACACATAATATGCACTACCAAATTTAGCAAGAATAAAATATATGCATCGATCCTATTTTATATCTATTTTTTATTTTATACCTACAATTCTAAGTGTTTTGAACATAGATAAATTATCTTCAATGCATGGAAAATCATTCGGACTTAAATTTGTTAACTAATTTTCTATCTGGTGGGTTCAAATAATATTGTGTTTACCAAACACACCCTAAATATTTTCCCAAGCTTCATCAGGGCCATCAATTCCTTGAAGGTGAAACTTTAAATACAGAAAGATGGAAATTTTGATTGGTCCACATGCTTCACTATTATTTTATCCCATTTGGGTTTATTTTTTATCATTATAGGGTTCTTGTTCTTTTCCCCAGGTGATCTAGTGAAATCTTTACTTCTTAGTACATCTTCCATAAGGGATTTCCATGAGAAGTAATTGGTATTGGTAAGAAAAAGATCACTAGGATAATTGTAACACACCCACTATCGTAATTTAAAATTTTTTTGGGTTAATTCCCCCCCCCTTGAAAAGGAACATCTCTAAATACCTTCGTTAGCGAAGTGCAACCTGCCTCTCAACGAGCAAGCCGCTCCCACCAGGATCTTCTTCAACCCCAGGCCCGAAGAGTCTAAGCTCTTCCAACTTCCCTCGGGAGTCATGAGTCACCCACAGTAACTCCTTCGGTGATCTCCCCTTCATAACTCGGGATATCGCGACTCGGGAATTCACAGTTTACGTGATCACAGTTCACATGCAAAACAAAACCCCGATCCCCGATGGTCAACGGGTCACTGTTTTCAGATTTCGGAAATTTCCTCTCGGGAAATCGGCAAGTGTGTTGTCGCGTTTCCCTTGCTCTCCAAATCGCCGAACCCCGAATCCTGATCCAATGCCACGTGGATTCCACTATGTCTCGTGGTCCCTCTTGCCGCGTCACTTCGGGATTTCGCGGATCGCGAATCCACGGCGCAATTGTTTCTTGCTATTGAAAACCCCGATTCTCCGACTTCTCGGGATCATGCGCCACACGTCCCTGTTCTCATCGACAGTTCTCTTTAAATCGAGAAATCGCGACTCGCGATTTCACGAGGTATAAAATTCATACCTCGCCAAAATCTGAATGCCGAAGCCCCGATGCTCTGGATTCATGCCACCTGTCCTTGTCAAAATCGATGGTCCCTATTGACTTGGGAAATCGCTATTCGCGATTTCGACGGATATGCAATTACCTCGTCGAACGCCGAATGCCGAATCTTCGAAGTCCGATGGACTCTAATCCTCCTCGCCTGCGCTTACGGGTTAATTCCTACGTAGTTCCGCCTGGATCTGACGATCCTCGGGATTTCGCAAAACTTCACAGGGATTACAAGTCATCGATTCTCTTCCTCTTGAGATCCTATCGGGAAATCACAGATCGCAATTCCAGATGGTAAGAGTTCTATAGTCGAGGACCCCGATTTCCTGATCCACGACTCTACGGGATCCTTTGACACGCGTCCTCAAACAATGGGTGGTCCAGATCTGATCGGGAATTCGCGGGTCACGAGTCCGGGAGGCAAAAGTTCTATGTAATTGCAATCTCCGATATGCCGAACTCTGACTCTACGGGATCCTCTGCCACGTGTCCCTACTATTGGACGGCTCAGATCCTATCAGGAATTTGCAAATCGTGACTTCCTATTGCAACGGTTCTACACTTTTAAATTCTCCGATGGTTGAAATCCCGACGACTCTCCAGAACGCTTACACGTGTCCTGCCGAGATCAACGGCTAGGACTTCTTCCTCTGCACACTAGAGTTTAACTCCGGCGCATCTTCTCTAGATCTGACGGTTGTCGAGACTATGTTCTACGATCTGACGGTTCAGATCATTTCCTCACATGCCTACCCCTGCGCTTAACCCTTGCGCAGCTTCTCCCGATCCAACGGCTGACTGGTAATTGGACCGAGATCTAACGGTCTAGGTTCATTCTTTTTGGGTCTTGGAGTTTACGATCCCAAATTCTCGTTGCTTAAGGTGATAGAGGATATAGGATCATGGTATGTAACGCCTTCATTACTCCCGTCAATCTAAGGGTCGTAAATGACTATGGTCCTTCGACGAGATCTCATCCGTCGACTTATTTCACCTCACAACACTACTTATCTTGGAATCTTAATAGGATCGTTCATCCTCGTACAGGGTTAATAAGGCTTCTGCATTCAAGTCCTTATTCTGGGTTCTTGGTGAGCCTTTTCAAGGCGGGAATCTCTGTGAAGAGATCCTTACCAGGATATTTCCGGAAGCGGATAAAGGAAGACAACTTCCCGAGAATGGCTGGTCATGATTAGATTCCTTTATCAACGTAAGCCGAGCACAGTTTCCTCGGTGTTAAGCATATATCCGCTCATTCATATCGAGCACTACACGGTCATTCTCATGATGAAATCATTTACAATTTCATAAGTTCTATGAGTTAACATCTACTCCATATCATCAATTTCTACAGAGACATTTTACACAGGAAACATTTACAATCCCACCAGTCTATGAACATAGGTGACAGCATATAAATATTAAATGCAATATAAGCAAAACAATTATCAGAATAACTTCAGCAATGGAAGCAACTACTGAGAGGGGGGCTTGTTTCCACCCAACCGTAGGCGTAGTGACTCCTACTGGATTTACCACTAGCCACCCCCGAGCTGAGACCACGATGTCTTGAGGCCTGCGTCCCTCTGTCTGCCAGTGTCCAGGAGCGAAGGTTGTAATCCTCCCTCTCTGCGATCACTCACTCTACGTAAAAACTGCGAGAGTTCCCCTCGCGTTTTCCCCCGTCAATCGTTCCATCCATACGCCTTATCCTCTCGTGAGGTTGCGTGTGGCACGATTTCCCTCGCACTGATCAGGCATGACGTCCCTATGGATGGGCGGTTCACCATCCCATCCCTCATCAAGACATCTACCTACCAGTCTGCGAGCCATTAATTTTCAGGGCCAGCAAGCCGCTTTTGGTTCTCCGGGCCAGTGGAGTCCAAATACGGTATATTAAATTCTCAGTGGAAGTTAATGCCCCTTTTTCAAGGTGCCCTCCACCACCATCGTGGTCTCTTTCCGCACATCCCCTCTCAGTAGTTCTGTAATAAATTCAAACTATCATTTACATTCATTGACCTCTTCCTGCAGGTCCATTTACAACCCATATTCATACTTATGAGTTTTTCCATAGTCCTTGGCCAGTTCAGTTATGTTTACAATCTAGGGGAAACAGGGTGTTACAA
>JASDQU010506148.1:45142-64432 GCA_032191745.1 Picea mariana | reverse complement strand
GGTTCAGTCTATATGAGATTGATATAGTATACAACAATGGGGCCATAAAATTATGTACCATAGATGCATAAAAAATTCCTTTGATGTCCAATGGACATAGACTTCTCTTATTCACAGACCCCTATCAAAGGAATACTTTTTGAGGAAGGTTTCAAATGGATGGCATGACAATAATCTAGAACTTGTTAAGGATGAACGAGCCATGGATGGATAATATCCATTTTGTTCCATCTCTTTCTTTAACATCTCTCTCTTGCAAGCACATGTTATTGACTTATTCTTTGAGGACACTTGCGTGCAAGTGATCTGGTTTTAGTATATGGTTGTATGTTTCACTTATGGATTCTTATGATGATGTTGATGGATTATGATGTTATGTTATTTGATATCTATGTATTGATAGATTCTATTGATGAGTTTCCCTTGAGTGTGCAGGACACTTGAAAGATTGAGGATGCCGATGGAATCAATGGAACTCCTTGGACTCCAGATTGAGTCATGGAGTGGATTATTTGGTTTGAGTATTTCATTTATGAAAATGTGACATATGATCGGGTATATTATGATGTTGTTTATGTATCATTGAAGTTTTTTCATTGATGGATGCAGGATGATGATTTATTTCTAATATGACTCACATAAGGAGTAAAAGACCCATTCACAACAACCATATATTGAGGGAGAGGTGTGGCAACATCCTTGTCACAACCTACTAGCACTCAAATCATGGCTCGAATTATAGGTTAACGATTACCTATTTCGAGATATCCATGATGCCGTGAGGGTAGCCTGAGACAATCGCTCATGAATATTTCCAAGGGGAACGCAATAAGGTAGGGTCCTTATTCCTTAGAATCCCTTAGTCTCTCACAAGGTCGTCCGAATGGAGTGTTGACTCCAGGGGTTGGACAACTACCAAAACCAGTCATAGGTGAGAGACACCCTTGGGAAACAAAGTGTGTCTTTAAGGGAATGTTGTGAAATTAAAAATTTGAATCAAAGGCGAGTGGCACCCTTGGAGCACGAAGTGTGTCTTGCAGGAAATGATACAAAATTTAAAAAAAAAAATGAGTCAAAGAATCTATGTGGCCTAGAAAACTTTGAGCGAATGTAAAACCTTGTAAAATATTGAGCACTTCCAAATTAATTAATTTATTAATTAATTAATTTAAAAATGGATTTATTAATCATAATTTCTAAGGGTCTAATCTAGTGCAAATAAAAAAGAAACTAAGCCTAAGTCTAAGTTAGTGAGAAGACTAAAAAATATTTTTTATAGATTAAATAATGAGGGGATGAAATAAATCAATTTAAGAAATCAATGAAAATAACATAAATCTAAAGAGTGAGTTAATACACATTGTGCAAGTAATTACCAAATTAGAATTTAAGGTAAAATTGGAATAAAGCTAAAGGAAAGGGTACACATAGAAGGGATTCTAGAGTCTAGTTAACAATAGTCTAACTAAGAGAGGTTTCATGTTTTAACTCAACCTCGTTTTAGAATGGCGTCAGTCATAAATGGGAAATAAAGGGAATATAGGGACAACTAAGAGTGATTTTAGGAGAACTTTTAAGAGGGGTGAAGGAAATCGAATTTTATTAAATTAAAAATGTGGATTTAATTGTGCAAATTGGGGGAAAGGGTGGCAAGTGTAAGGGAGGATAATTATAAATTATTTTAATTGAAAAGTGAATTAATTGTGCAAGTGTGGGAAAAGTTATATAAAAAAATGGTTGAGTTGAGAGAGAGGGAGACCAGTTATGGGTAATTTTATGCTACATAAATTCTGATTGGTTTTTCTTGTGAGAGTTGGGATACCCAACTTGAGAGAGAGAGTGGTGCCTCCACCTTGCAAGGCGAGCTAAGAGCTAGAGGATTTATGGTTATGTGTGTGCATGGCCCCTTTGTGGCTCGGGGGTCTAAGGGGGAAGAAGAGTAGCCCTAGCGTTGATTGGGAGGTTACAGTGAAGTCTCCACGGTTAGCAATCAGGGAGATGGATGGAGTGCAAGTGCGAGAGAACATCTTTGAATTCTCGTCTTTGGTTACGATACTTATGCTGAGATTGTAAAATTGCGTTAAAGTTTTTAATGTGTACGATATTTATTTTAAAATAAGTATGGATCCTTAAAACCTTTATCGATGTTTATTATTAACTATAGAGATATTTACAATGCTTATTATACTTGAATCTTGAGGAATTCGCCCAGCGTTTGCATGTTCATTCGACCAACAATACGATTCCCCTAGAGTTTGTTTTCCCTTTAATGTCTCTATGTTTACCTTGAAAACTCTGCGAGTTTTGCATTTAAAGGTACCATGTGTTGGGGGGAAACCTCATTTCATTTACCTTGCAAAGTCTTTGATTTTTGTCCTTTAAAAGTACCCTGTGTTTGGGGAAAACCTCTTTTCATTTACCTTGCAACTTTGTATTTGTCCCCAATAGATGTCTCTGCGATTTTCCTTTAAAATGCCTTTGTGATTTCTTTTAAATATATCTGTGATTTTCTCTTAATGTCTCTGCACTTCATTTTACAAGAAATACCTCTACGATTTGTTCATCACCCAACATTTTTTCTCTCCATTTAAAAACCTATGTTTTTGCATGTGGAGTTACCCAACAAAATTACATATCACTCAACTTAGCATATTTCTTTGCATTTTTTTTCATGTGGCTGGAGTTACCTAGTGGAATTGCATATCACTTAGCTTAGAATATTTCTCTACATTTTTTTCATGTGGCTAGAGTTACCCAGCAGAATTACATCTCATTCAGCTTAGCATATTTCTCTACATTTTTCATGTGACTGGAGATTACCTAGTAAATTTAAAACTCACTCAGATTTAGCCAATTTTTCCCTGAGTTTTTCATGTGGCTAGATTTACCCAGTGGAATTCCATATCACTCAAGTTAGCATATTTATTTGTGTTTTTCATGTGGCTAGAGATTACCCAATGAATTGCAACCTCATTCATCTTTAGAAAATATTACTCTCTTCATTTTCATGGGGGAATTTACAAACTGTGAGTTTGATTCCTTGCCCAACGATTTTCCTCTTTACTCTTTGCGTTTAATGGGAGATTACAGACCCAATGTTTTAAATTTTCTTTCTCAGAGAATAATTATTACTCTCTTCATTTTCAAGGGGGAAATTAAAACTCTATTCCCTCATTCACTTGCTCAATGATTTTACACCAAAACTCTGTGTTTTTTTCAGGAAATTATAAGCTTTGTGCCCTCTTTCACTTTCTCAGCAATTTTACACCAAAAATTTTCGTTTTGAAGAGATTATAATCTCTACACCTTTAGTCACTTACCCAATGAATTGAAATTAGTTCTCTGCATTTATAGGGAGTCATAACTCCGTGGCTTTAGAGCATTCCACCCGACGCATATGCTCTCACCACATACAATGTGTATTCTCTTATACTAAAACAATGCAGTTTCTCTTATGCGTCACTTTAACCACATACAATGTTTTTTTTCTTATATTATGATAGTGCATTTACTTCACCACACATTTAAGATAAGACGCCCTTAAATTTACCATATGTTTTAAGTCTGAAAATCTTTTGTGATGAGTTGAATTTCATCATTAAAATGGAGCATTATATGAAGAAAAGTTTTTCTTTCTTGTTTATATCATTTTGGTCCTATTTAATTCTTCTAAGGGAATTGATGAGCCAACTTAAGTTCCTTATTTTATCATTAAAGAAAAATTAATCTTCTGAAAAATATGTATGTATGGACCTGAAAGTTAGCACTTGAAACATTAATTAATTCTTAATTATGGATTGATTATATTTCAATTATTTAATGGATAGACTTGGTATTTATTGATCATCCTGATATTCCCTTGGTTATCGATTCAAAGCACTATACTATTGTGGTTCATAACTTATTAATATTTTATTGCTTAATTTGAGGTATACTATGTTCAATGATTAATGTTGTTATTTTTAATTTCCTTACTTGTTAGTGTAGGATCTTCAGAGTCATGATGATTGATTAAGTATTTTGATTCCTTGTTCCATGGAATAAAGTGAACATATACATGTTTGAGTGATTGTATTCCTTGCACCATGGAATAATGTCGATGTATAAATGTTTGAGTAACTAGATTCCTTGCGGCATGGAATAAACTGAATGTATAAATGTTTGATTAATTGGATTCTTAGCGCAATGAAATAAAGTGGATGTATAAATGTTTGAGTAATTAGATTACATGCGCTATGAATTTTTATGAATGAGGTATGATTGGTCATATGATTAGAATTACTGGAACCATGAATTTGATGAATGATGTATGACTGGTCATATGATTAGATTACTTGTGCCATGATTTTTTTATGAATGATGTGTGATGGGTCATATGATTAGATTTATTTTTGTGCCATGGGATAAAATTGACGAGTACTCTTGCACACCTTGAATTATGTTGCCATGTGATGAAATAAGTAATTATATTACTTGTGTGCCATGGAATAATGTCATTATATGATTGATTTAATAATTAAATTATCTTGCGCCATGAGAAATAGTGATGTTGATTGATTGAACTAGTTAGTTTTTGACTTGATTGTGTTAGTGGGATGTAGACACCTCCTTGTTCCTTAGAACAATCGCCAACCCTGAGACCTTAAATGGTCAGAATCAATCAAATGAATCCTGGGCTTGAGCATTGATTATGTTCCCTAGAGGTCCTAAATTTCTTTAAGTTTATTGTAATGTGCTGAGATGCGTCACTATTTATGCTTATTTGTCGCTATCCTTTATGTTGATGCGTTGATTTCATCGTTATTGATTAAAATGATGAGTATCTTGTAATTCTTTTACTTATTATGTCATAGATTATGTGTTGCAATGAATTATGTGTTGATGTTAATTTTCTAGTTATAATGGAGGCGTCATTACATATGGTATCGGAGTGGGTTCAACCCCACAACTTGGGATTATTACGCCTTCCATTGTATTAAACACTTGATTAATAATTGATCATTAATTAAATTGAATTATGTCCCTGCAAGTAATCATTGTTATAGGACATCGTGGAGGCAGACGACATGATGGTAAAGGAGGGGCTGAGATGCCTCCAGTAGCATCCACACCAGAGGGGTCTAATCCCCAAAGAGAAGAGAAAGTCATTGGATAGGAGAAGATTGTTGTGTGGGATGTTGTTGGGTTTATGAGGTCCTTTTATAGGATGTCGTAGGCCCTGATTAACCGACTATATAGAGATGAGGACAGGGCACCTGTACCCCCTAAGGGTACACAAATTGCCCCCAATGATACTGCTAGTGTTCACAGAGAAATCGAAAAGGTCAATTTTCTCTATTTATTGGGTGCCATGGACGATGCAGGCACCAAGGCATGGTTGGAGAACATGGAGATGTGCTTCGCACTTTGTGACTACACCTCCAATATGAAAGTCTAGATGGTGATCTTTCAACTAAAGGGGAGAGTGATTCTATGGTGGAATACACTCCTACCACACTTGAACATGGTTGTTGAAGATGTGTCATGAGAAATCTTCAAGGAAAGGTTTTGGGAGAGGTATTTTTCAAAGGAATTCATAGAGCACCAACTCAATGAGTTCAACGCCTTGCGGCATTGTGGTTGTATGGTGCATGAGTATGAGGCCCGATTCATGGGGCTTCTTAGGTATGATCCACATCTAAACACTGAGAAGCTCAAGGTCAACAAGTTTGCGTTCGGCCTTAATTTCAAAATTCATGCAAAAGTGAGGATCCTAATGCCTCATATGTTGCATGATGTAGTATAGAAGGCCCTCATAGTTGAGGAAGAGCTGATCAATAGGGGTCAGGGAAGGACTCCTGTGAGACTGATGGGAGAGGCGACATCTGGTACGTAGCATCATCAGACACCAGATAGACATTCATCAGGGTATCAAGGTACTCCGAGAGGATCCACATTCATGACACCACAACAACTGAATCCTCAATAAAGGAATCCCTACATAGAACACAACACCAACAACAAAGACATCCACAACAACATCAATTTAGGCATGTTCAGTAGAAAAAATCATGGTTTCAGGATGGTGGGCCAGCGAATTCTACTTTGGGGACCAGGAGTATTGGACCAAAGTTCGAATGCTAGACATGTGGAGAGACACATTACCAACGTGACTATCTGGTTGAGAGGGCTAGAGTATATGGGTCATCCAGAGACACTACAGTTGGAAATTTGGGCAAGTCCCACCGTATTCATGCAATGATCAATAACCACCAGGTCGAGCACCATTCTATTGTGCTTGAGACGTCAGGTACCATCGTTGAATAGACCTTTAGTATTTTGATAGATCCTGGTGCTACACAAATATTTATTTATTGTGCAACGCTAAAAATAATTAAGGTAAAGTAAGTTGAACAGGACGATTTCATATACATGAAAATGGATTCAGGTGCCAAGCAAAAGGTTGGAGGAAAGGTTACAGACTGTAACCTTATCCTAGGATATTTTGTAATGAAGGCCAACATGTATGTCACGATATTAGGATCTTATGACGTCGTGATCGGTATGGAATGGTTGGAATCACATGATTAGATACTTAACTATAAGATGAAATGGTTGAGTTTGACCAATAATCAGGGACAAAGACGAGTGATTGTAGGAAGAAACCAGGGAGTTTCCTTATGGTTCATTTCTTCCCTAGAGCTATGGAAGATCATGTGCAAATGATGAAATCTATATGCAATCTTAGCGCTGAACAATAAGGTCATGGTGAAAGGATTAGAAAACATTATGGTAGTATGAGAGTTTACAGATGTGTTCCCTGAAGATTTATGAGGTTTTTCACCCAAAAGAGAGCTGTAATTTACCATCGACTTAAAAAATGGAACTGGACCGATAGCAATAATGACTTATCGGATGTCGACCCCTGAGTTACACAAGTTGAAAATTCAATTGAAAGAGTTGTTGGACCTAGGAATTATATGTACAAGTGTGTCACCTTGGGGTGCACCTGTTATTTTCATACAGAAGAAGGATGGGTCATGGAGACTTTGTATTGACTACCGTCAATTGAACAAGGCAATGATCAAGAACCAATATCATTTGCCAAGAATAGATGATTTTTTTGACCAAATGAAGGACACTACGATGTTTTCAATGATCGAATTGCAATCAGGATACCACCAGTTATGGATCGAGGAGGAAGAAGTTCCTAAGACCACATTCAAGACGAGGTTCGATCATTATGATTTTACCATTTTACCTTTTGGACTGACAAATGCCCTAGGGGTATCCATGAGCTTGATGAATGGGGTGTTCCACGAATACTTGGACAAGTTTGTTCAAGTATTCATTGACGAAATATTTATATATTCTTGGAAGATGGAAGAACATGATGAACATTTGTGATTGGTACTATAGTGTTTATGAGAAAACAAATTATACGGGAAACTGTCAAAATGCTCTTTTTATCAATCGAGGATTCATTATTTAGGAAAGATTATCTTTGACAAAGGCATCATTGTGGATCCATTGAAGGTAGAGGATATTATGGAATGGCATGTACTGACGAATGTACTAGAGGTATGGATATTTATGGATTTAGAAATATATTACCGATGGTTCATCCAAGGTTTTTTGAAGATAGCAAATCTAATCACAAAATTTCACAAGAAAAAAAATAAGTTTGTATGGATTGAGAAATGCATGGAAGAATTTTGAAGGCTCAAGGAGATATTGACGACAACACCGATACTAAAATTCTCTGACATGGACGAGGACTTCCTGGTATGCACAGACACATCCAAATAAGGCTTAGGAAGAGTCTTGATGCAAGATGGTCGAGTGATTGCTTACATCTTAAGGAAATTAGGAAAGCATGAGGATAACTTTGTGACACATGATTTGGAGATATTGGCCAGTGTGTATGCCCTGAGAGTGTGGAGACACTACCTGATTGGATGAAAATTTGAACTAAAAACAAACCACTGTGGTTTGCAACAAATTTTTATGCAAAGCGACTTGAACGCGCGACAAAGGAATTGGTCAGAATTTCTTATAGAATTGGATTTTGATATTACCTACATAAAAGGAAGAATGAACATAGTGGAATATGCATTGAGTTGGAGGCCACACATATTTTTGGTGATACCCCTTAAGACGAACCTTAGAGAAAAGATTCTAACTATACAATTCGACGATGACTGGTATAAAGAGGTTAAGAAAAATATTGGACAAGACACCATGTTGGTACCAATGTTTGAAGGAAATACATTGGACAACAATGGATTACTGAGGTATAATAACAGATTCACATATCGAGTAACGAAGAATTGAGAATTATGATCTTAAACGAAGCTCATAGAGAAGTGTATATGGCTCTACCAGGAGTCACGAAGATGAGGGCAAACCTTAAGCCCTTATTCTTATGGAAAGCAATGAAGGTGAACATAGTTAACTATGTGGCAAGGTGTATAGAATGTTAGCAAGTGAAGGCTGAACATAGACATCTGACATGATTAATACAATGACACGCTATTCTAGAATTGAAATGGGAGGTCATTTTGATGGACTTTATTATGGGATTTTCGTTGATGGCAAGGAGGAACGACTTGAGTTTCTTGGTATTTGACACTCTGAAGAAGAGTGCACATTTTATTCCAGTGCATACGACGTATCAGGCACTAGACATAGCTATATTTTTTATCAGCGAGGTTGTGAGATTACATGGCATGCCTAAAAGGATCATATATGATCAAGGATCGATGTTTACATGATGATTTTGGACCAGTTTCCAAGAGGCTTTGGGAACCCAACTTAACTTTAGTACAACGTATCACCCGGAGACAAAAAATAAGATAGAAAGAACGAACCAAATCTTGGAATATATGTTGTGTATGTACGTGATGGACCAACAAAAGCATTGGGAAGAGTTCTTTCCACTGGTATATTTTTCATACAACAACAACTATCAAAGCACCATTAAGATGGCACCATTTGAGTTTCTTTATGGGTGACCATGTTAGATGCCTTTGATCTAGGATCGAATTGAGGTTAGAGTTCTGGTAAGACCAGAAGTGATCCAAGAAATGGAAGAACAAATAAAAATGATAAGACAAAAGATTAAATAAGTGCAAGATCAACAAAAGAGTTATGTTGATGTGCATCGTGTTGACCATAATTATGAATTTGGCGACCAATTTTTCTTGTTGGTGAAACCACACAAGAGCTCGATTATGTTTGGGAAGGGTGCTAAACTGTCTCCCAAGTTTCTAGGACCTTTAGAAGTTATGGAAATTAAAGGGCCTATGGCCTATCAACTATCCTTGCCTGATTCTTTGAGGCGTACAAACAATGTTTTTCATGTTTATGTTTTGAGACATTATCTTTCTGTGGTGAGTGGAACCTTTGGAGAAAGGGGTGTGTCTTGAAGGGCACATTGCGAAATTAAAAATTTAAATCAAAGGAGAGTGTCACCCTTGGAGCACAAAGTGCATCTTGAAGGGCACGTCGCGGAATTTAAAAATAAAATGAGTCAAAGAATGTAGGTGGCCTAGAAAACTTAGAGTGAATGTTAAACCTTATAAAATATTGAGCCTTGCCAAATTAATTAATTGATTAATTAATTAATTAACTAATTAATGAATTTATTAATCATAATCCCTAATGGTCTAAGCTCGTGCAAATAAAAAATTAACTAAGCCTAAGTCTAAGTTTGTGAGAAGACTAAAAAATATTTTTTATAAATTGAATAAGAAGGGGATGAAATAAATCAATTTAAGAAATCAATGAAAGTAAAATAAATCTAAAGACTGAGTTAATACACATTGTGAAAGTAATTGCCAAATTGGAATTTAAGGTAAAATTGGAATAAATCTAAAGGAAAGGGTACGCATAGAAATGAATCTAGAGTCTGGTTAACAATAGTCTAACTAGGAGAAGTTTCTTGTTTTAACTCAACCCCATTTTAGAAAGGCATCCATCATAAATGGGAAATAAATGGATTAAAGGGACAACAAGAAGTGATTTTAGGAGTGCCTTTAGGAGGGGTGAGGGAAATTGACTTTTATTAAATTAAAAATGTGGATTTAATTGTGCAAATTGGGGGAAAGGGTGACACATGTAAGGGGGAGATAATTCTAAATTATTTTAATTGAAAAGTGAATTAATTGTGCAAGTGTGGGAAAAATTATATAAAACAAATGGCCGAGTTGAGAGAGAGGGAGACTAGTTATGGGTAAGGTTATGTTGTATAAATTATGACTAGTTTTTCTTGTGATAGTTTGGATACCCAACTTGAGAGAGTGAGTGATGGTTCTAACTTGCGAGGCGAGCTGTGAGTGATCCAGAATCGGATCCAGGAGGCTTCCAGATCCAGAAAAGTCTAAAAAATGGAATTTATCGGAATCAGAGAAAACCAATTCCATTGTGACTGTCTCGTTGCAATTATTCTAGCCATATATTTACTTTCTCAAAAGGGCTCTGTATGCGAGAGCTATCACACTCTGATCGTTTTCCCAAAAAACTAAAAATTCAATTGGAAAAATTCAATGATGATGTCAGCATGACATCCTGCTGACGTCATCATGATGACATCAGAAAAGTGACATGTGGCAGTAGTGGAGACATGTGACTGGGCATATGATGCATACTTGGACCAATGGAAAAGTGACACTTGTCAATATTCGGGAAAATGTGGTGGTGCCACGTGACCCAAGGATGGGCAACCACGTCGCATCCAATCAACAGTTGTGTGGCAAGCTTAAAAAATTTTGGGGTCCATGTTTTTTGAACCCATGACCTATGACCGAGCACAAAATTTGTTAAATTTCCAACAACCAACGTGCCATGTGTGAAGCTTGTTTAGAGAAGCCACAATAACATTATTTAAAGTGTAATATTATGTATGGTGCAAAAGGGAGGGGGTTGGGGATAAGCCCCAGCCCATGGATCTCAATCTAATCTAATCTCAGAATAATTGGTTAAGCAGTTGGGGTTAAAAACACAAGTACATCATAAGCCTTACACACTTAAATGGATAAGCAATCATCATCAAATGAACATAACAAAGCAGTGCACAATCAAATTTGCAATTTCATCTAAGTATGTGGATGAGGTAACATGTGATGTAGTGCCATTAAGAGAATGTGTAATGGTATTAGGTAGTCCATACATATATGATCGTAAGGCAATCTTCTACATGACAAAGAATCAATATCAATTAACCAAAGAAGGTCAATATTATGTGGTTCATGCTCATCATGTTAAGGCAAATAAAACACTTCAAACAATAGAAAAGTTAAAGAAGGTAGTGCAAGAAAGAAACAAACCTATAATTGTTTCAAATGAAGTAATCGATATTAAGCAAGAACAAGAAATGATTGTTGAATGGAAAATCAATCACAGGTTTCTTCAAGATAAGCTCATGTCGTGAAAATATTACAAGTATATCAGCTCATTTGCAGTCGTCTTTTTGATGCTATCATTAGTAATGTTGTCTACATGGATGATAGTGGCTTTAGTAAAATGTAACATGGTTCAAATGGCTAACAATATGTTGTTAGTTGTCATGATTGTGTTACAGTTGATCTTGATGAGACAGGTGCACGGGATAGAGCTCAGAGACAGAGAACAAGTTGGGTGGCCTATCCCAAGCTTGTTGACTAGTCAGTAACCTTTTGGGGACCAAAAGGTCCTTAGTGGGGAGGTTTGATCCAGAATCAGATCTAGGAGGCTTCTAGGTCCAGAAAAGGATAAAAAATGAAAGTTCTCATAATCGGACGAAACCAATTCCATTGCGACCATCTCATCGCGCTGATTCTGGCCATATATTTACTTTTTCAAACAGGCTCAGTATGCGAGAGTTATCAGACTATGATCGTTTTCCCAAACAACTAAAAGGTCAATAGGTCAACTGGAAAAATTCAATGATGATGTCAGCATGATGTCCTATTGACGTCATCATGCTGACATCAACAAAGTGACATGTGGTAGTAGTGGAGGCATGTTACTGGGAAGATGATGCATACTTATACCAATGGCAGAGTGACACTTGTCAATATTCGGGCAAATGTGGTGGTGCCACATGGCCCAGGCATGAGCAACCATGTGGCACCCAGTCAGCATTTGTGTGGCAAGTTTAAAAAATTTTGAGGTGCATGAATTTTGAACCCACAACCTATGACCAAGCACAAACTTTGGGGAAGTTCCAACAACCAACGTGCCATGTGTGAAGCTTATTTAGACAAGCCACAATAACATTATTTAAAGTGTAATATTATGTATGGTGCAAAAGGGAGGGGGATGGGGCTAAGCCCCAAACCTTGGTTAGTTGTCATAACCCCATACATCTAGGAGTGGGGCACTTCAACCGTATCCTTATGCATGTAGGATATAATAAGGGAGGTCCCATCAAACATGCCCATAAATTCAAGGGCTAGCATGAATTAAGGGCCAACGCTTGGCCAATTTTACATGCATGTGACCACTATTTGAGGGTGCATGCCTGATTTAGTTGGATACTCTATGTATTGTTGATTTTTTTTTATAGAGTGGGTTTTATTGTATGGTCTGGGATTTTTTTTATGATTTTTAGGCTTGTTAATGGAGATTTTTGCCCATTTGGGGGGATATTGGGCTCTTTTTGAGCCCAGATTTTGGGAAGAAGTTGGGGAAGGATAACCAACTTCAGATCTATAAAAACCAGGTATGTTGGAGTCCATGAAGGAAATTCGGAGCAGATTTATGCTGAAGCAAAGCAAACCCAAAGCCAGTTTTATGCAGGGGAGTTGTTGAGGAGCAGAACTTTGGAGGCCATTTTCGAAGACTCTACTCAGCCTTTTTCAGTGCCGTCAATTGCATTGGATTTTTAAGGTTGATAAGAACACAGTGATATCAGAATGAAGTCCATTTTGTGTACTTTTGATGTACATTTCAAGAATTTAAGAATTAATAAAGAATCCTCCCCCACTGAGACAAAGGCCCAGAGACGTAGGCAACTTTGTGTCGAACTCTGTTATCACTTCTCTTGTTATGGTTTGTTGTTATTATTTCTTCAGTTGATATCAATATATTGTTTTATGGCTGCTATGTTTCAACATTAAATTCATCCTCTTTGGTTCATCTTCATAAATGGTTAATTAACACATGCAATTAATCACTCAACCGCAATCATTAAAATATCTTTATGGATCAGTGAACTAGAAGATTTCTAGTTGTGTGTGTGCGTGGCCTGTTTGGGGCTCAGGGGGATAAGCGGGAAGAAGAGTAACCCTAGTGTTCTATGGGAGGTACCGGTGAATTATCCATGGTTATCAAGCGGGGAGTTGGACAAAGTGCAAGCAATGGAGAACATCTTCGAATTCTCGTCTTCAGTTATGGTACTTATGTTGAGATTATAAAATTGTGTTAATCCTTTTAATGTGTACTGTATTTATTTTAAAATAAGTATGGATCCTTAAAACCATTATCGGTGTTCATCATCAACTATAGTGATATTTACAATTCTTATTCTATTTAAATCTTGAGGAATTCGCCCAACATTTGCATGTTCATTCACCCAGCAATACGAGTCCCCTAACATTTATTTTACCTTTAATGTCTCTGCGTTTACCTTGCAAACTCTACGATTTTTTCATTTAAAGGTACCCTGTTTGTTGGGGGAACACCTCCTTTCATTTACCTTGCAAAATCTATGATTTTGGGCCTTTAAGAGTACCTTGTGTGTTGGGGGAAAACCTCCTTTCATTTACCTTGCAACTATGTGTTTGTCCCCAATAGATGTCTCTGCGATTTTCCTTTAAAATGCCTCTGCGTTTTATTTTAAATATCTCTGCGATTTTCTCTTAATGTCTTTGCCTTTCCTTTTACAAGAAATACCTCTACGATTTGTTCATCACCCAACAATTTTTCTCTCCATTTAAAACACTATGTTTTTGCATGTGGATTTACCCAACGAAATTGCATATCACTCAGCTTAGCATATTTCTATGCATTTTTTTTTATGTGGCTGGAGTTACTGAACGAAATTACATCTCACTCAGCTTAGCATATTTTTGTGCATTTTTTTTCATGTGGCTAGAGTTACCCAACAGAATTACATCTCACTCAACTTAGCATAGTTCTCTGCATTTTACATGTGGTTGGAGATTACCCAGCGAATTTAAAACTCACTCATCTTTAGCCAATTTTTCCCTGCATTTTACATGTGGATGGAGTTACCCAACATAATTATATCTCACTCAGCTTAACATATTTCTCTTCTTTTTTCATGTGGTTTTATATTACCTAGTGAATTATAACCTCACTCAGATTTAGAAAATATTACTCTATGCATTTTCATGGTGGAATTTACAAACTCTTAGTTTGATTCCTTACCCAAGGATTTTCCTCTTTACTCTCTACGTTTGATGGGAGAGTACAAACCAATTGTTTTAAATTTTCTTGCTAAGAGACTAATTATTACTATGTGCATTTTCATGGGGGAAATTACAACTCTGCACCCTCCTTCACTTGCTCAATTATTTTATACCAAAAAACTTTGTTTCTTTCGAAGATATTATAAGCTCTGCACCCTCATTCACTTTCTCAATGATTTTACACCAAAACTCTGTGTTTTAAGGAGATAATAATCTCTACACCTTCAGTCACTTGCCAAGTTTTTAGTTTTTGGGTAGTCATAACTCTGCATCTTTAGAGCATTTTTTTCGACGTCCATGTTCTCACCGCAAACATTGTGTTTTCTCTTATACTAAAACAGTGATTTTTCTCTTATGCATCACTTTCACCATAGACAATGTTTTTTCTCTTATACTAAGATAGTGTGTTTACTTCACCACACATTCATGCTAAGATGCCATTAAATTTACCATATGTTTTAAGTCTGCAAATATTTTGTGATGAGTTGAATTTCATCATTGAAATGGTGCGTTATATGACAACAGGTTTTTCTTTCTTTCTTATGTCATTTTGGGCCTATTTAATTATTCTAATGGAATTGATGAGCCATGTTAAATTCCTTATTTTATCATTAAAGAAAACTTAATATTCTTAAAAATCCCTATGTATGGACCTGAAATTTAGCACTTGAAACATTAACTAATTCTTAATTATGGATTGATTCTCTTTCAATTATTTAATGGATAGACTTGGTATTTATTGGTGATCCTGATATGCCCTTGGTTATCTATTCAAAGAACTAGGCTATTGTGGTTCATAACTTATTAATATTTTATTGCTTACTTTCAAGTATAATATGTTCAATGATTAATGTTGTTATTCTTAATTTCCTTACTTGTTAGTGTAGGATCTTGAGAGTCATGATGGTTGATTAATTATTTTGATTCCTTGCGCCATGGAATAAAGTGAATGTATAAATGTTTGAGTAATTAGATTACATGCGCCATGAATTTTTTATGAATGATGTGTGATGGGTCATATGATTAGATTTATTTTTGCGCCATGGTATAAAACTTATGAGTACTCCTGTGCACCTTGAATTGTGTTTTCGTGTGATGAAATGAGTAATTATATTACTCGCGTTCCATGGAATAATTTCATTATATGATTGATTTAGTAATTAAATTATCTTGTACCATGAACAATAGTGATGTTGATTGCTTGAGATAGTTGGTTTTCGACTTGATTGTGTTAGTGGGATGTAGACACCTCATTGTTCCTCATAATAGTTGCTAGCCCTGAGACCTTAAATGGTCAATATCAATCGGATGAATCCAGGGCTTGAGAGTTTCTTATGTGTCCTGGAGGTGCTAACCTTGTAGGGTAGGTTGGGCAGGTATTCATTTCAATATTCAGTATCCGGTTGATCAATGTTTATAAATTGATTTAATTTGATTGTGATGTGTTGAGTTGTGCCGCTATTTATGTTTATGTGTTTCTATCTTTTATGTTGATGCATTTATTTCATCGTTATTTATTAAAATGATGAGTATCTTGTAATGGTTTTACTTATGATGTCATAAATTATGCACTACTATGAATTATGTGTTGACGTTAATTATCTAATGTAAGAAAAAAAATTACCTTTTTTGCTTCGCTTTCCTAGTCGTAATAGAGGGGCCATTACAATTTAAAAACAAAAAAAAACCAGAATAGACAAGAAGGAACTACATGGTTTCGTGATGATTATGTCAGGATCCTTCTCAATAAATTTGTAACTTTTTTTTTATTATAATATTAGTTTTTTCAAGATACACAGGGGAGAAAAATGTTGTTGCAATTCCATTTGTTGAAACTCCTATTGCTACAATTCTCATTGTTGCAACCCATGTTGTTGCAATTTGAATTGTTTTAATTCTCATTGTTTCAACTCTTGTTGCAACAATTCCCATTAATGCAACTCCCTGTGCTGAAACTATTATTGCTTCTACAACACCCTTTGTTACAAATCCTATTGTTGCAATTCTCATTTCTACAAATCTTGTTTCTATAATTCCCCTTGTTGTAGCTCCTATTGATACAAATCCCATTGTTGAAACTCTTTTTTTTCGCAACTATTCCCATTGTTGCAACTCCCTTTGCTACAATTATTCCCATTTCCACAGTTCCCTTTGCTACAAATTCCCTTGGCAGATACGCTTCATTTTTCCAAAACCTTTTCCCTCCCATTTCTGTGGTTGCAACTCCACTTCCAACCCTCTCTCATCTCCCAAAATTCCCCTTCCATTCCCTTGGCTACAAATCCACTTGCAACCCTTAGTCATTTCACAAATTTTCCCTTCCATTACCTTGGCTGCAATTCCACTTGCAACACCACTTCATTCCAAAAAATATCAATCACCTCATTTACATTGTTGTAGCTCTGTTTCTGTGGTTCACATCACTGCAACTCTACTTGTAGCTTCATTTTCATTTTTTTCACTTTCTTCCCACACCACCATTGTTACAATTCCTTTCCATACCACTTGGACCATAGCATTTGATGTTGTGTATTTATCGCCACAAATCTACTCACATTTGTCACTTTATGATCACTGCCATCATTCCAATTTGGGTTGATATATGTTGCAATTCCAGCTAGGACCCTTGATGTGACCTCAACCTCCACTGATGTAAATTCAAATAGTGTCGTACTAATACATCCATTAAAGGTAAGACATGATAGGTACATGTTCCTATCAGAATTTGCAATGAGTAATTTCTAATGGCATGTGTCTATTATGATTTCTCTATAACCACCACATCATATCATCATTGTTATATTCAGGATCTCCATGCCCACCAACCTCATTGCCAAAATTATGAATTATCTACCCTAAAACTCACATAGACCCTGCAACCATGAACATTCAGAGTTAGTAGAAGAAAGGAGCCATGGGAGGCTCACTAATACACATAGAGATGACTGAACCAATGTTAATTGAGGTTTATGACAACATCAAACAAATTATGGGATATACTGGCTGGATGGACTACTTGCTACGGTTACAAGGACATAATGACAAGATAGCACTAGAATTTTCTCTAAATTAGAGGGTCGAGCACTCCATAGTGGTCAAAGCACACATAGAAGTTACAGAAGAATGATTGGCATAGTTCATCGATCTACCGAAGATAGGAGACTGGTGGTACAAGAGAAGAACTTCACATCCTGAAGTTCTCGAGCAATTCCTCAAGGACGAAGAATCTTTAGTAAAGAAAGGAACAATTTTTGAATGTTGGTCTATGCCACACCCATGGGAGGATGTGGCTGCCTTTGTGCAATGATAATTCACCTGTGAATATTGCTATGGAACTATCAAAATATACAATATTTGGTTTCTTGACCATCTATGCCGCAACCATCTATTTAACATGCCATATTTCCTATTTCAAACATTGCATACGATGATCTCACTGGTTCAAATGGAAAATAAACCCACATAATTTGTATCCCACCACGACCTTATAAATATCTTTGTGGAGTATGCACTCCAAAAATAGGGCCACAAATAGAATAACATTGTCCGAGCACTTATTCTACTCCCTAAAAGCGAAGTGGTTGCACTTTAGAAAGCCTAACAGGAAATTCCTCCCCTTCCGACAGCAGGGGAAGTCATGGTCGCAACTCCTATGATAGGTACCAATACTGCGGAAATGATGAGTCTCACTATTGTGACTCCTCCACTAGGGAATAATTCCAAGGATATAGTGATTCTCGTTGCTCCAACTTCTCTACTAAAGAAATCCAGGAGGTCCACTAGGAAAAGGGGTCATCCTGCTACAACTCTGATGAAGGACAACCACGATAGAGACATAAAGGAAACTGCTACCAAACAATGGAAAAATAAATTCAAATGGTTTACAAAGATTCAAACCCATTTTACAAGGAAACAAAGAACCATCCATGTAGTTGCAACTCAACGTAAAAATAAGAAAATTAAGATTCCTAAGGAACAAGCCCAAGAGGAGCTCTAGGAAACAGAAGAAGCAGATGCCTCTTCTGACATACAAGAACCAGAGGAGGGAAATAATCTGGAAACTGATGAGGGTTCCCTTGGTGAAGACCTAAACGTTCTCCTGGAAGCATATTCAAACAAAGAATATTTAGAGTTGCAAGCCCCCACTAATCCACAAGAACTAGTGGGGACCCATTATCAAGAACAAGATCCAACTAAGACAGAGGACCCATCATAGTCTCCAAGACCTCAAATGGACAAGATCGAGAAATATGGCAGTCCAACAAACATAGAAAAGATGAAATTTCTAATTGATACAACAATAATTGTAATTGCTAGAAAAAAACAATAAACAATGTCTCTTATTGAAATAAAAAGAGGCACTCTTGATGAATCAAATGTTTCTACAACAGAAGAAAAGAAAGAAGTATAAGCAAAGGCCCCTACTACCACACAAGAAATAGTAGGAGGACCTCTTGGGGAATGACCCACTCATTCACAGAAATAAAATGAAGTAGAAGAGGTTCCACCAGGAAATAAATCAGATAATGCCACAAACCCTAGGGTACAAGAACCACAACTAGAGGTCGCTACTCCATAACAAAATATAACTCCCATATGGGTAAGCATCTGACAATCTGTACCTATTTATGCCTCTTTGGTGAGAGAAAAAAAATGCTAAGGATGAGAAATTGGAAGATTCATATCAATCTCAAAATGCTCAAAGATGAGTTGGAGGAACAAACAACACTTGAGAAATCATGTTACCCTGAAACAAGTCCTCATGCTATAGGGGAACCCTTCACCAAATCACAAGAAATATCTCAACTTACAGAGAAAAAAGAGTTAGCTATAAAAAATACACATTTCATGATGGTTGATGAAGTGACCTAGAAAAATAGTGCAAGGAAACAAAGGA
>JASDQU010506148.1:21108-34552 GCA_032191745.1 Picea mariana | reverse complement strand
TGGGTAACCAGTTTGCAGAGCGATTTTGACTCGCCTCCCTTCTATTTATTTTAGCACTCATTTTTTTTCTCAGGCAAGTTTTGGAAATGCGTAGTGCACTATGGTCAAGGCTTGGGTTGTGGCTTGGATAGTCTTGACATTTGGATAGGTCGAGTGTTTATATGAATTGATTAAGGAATTGCGGATTGGGTTAAAGGCCCAACATTTTCTTTATTTATTTTATACACTCTTTTTTTGTTTTTGTGAAATGAACTAATGGGCCCATGGGCTCACTCCTCGTAGAATTTGATGAATGATCTTATCACATACACTTGGAATCGGGTTGTGCTTACTCTTGTGTGCTTCTTTGTGAACTTTGAATTGGAGATTGGGTGCAAAAAAGCCAATACATTTTATCTTCTTTTTTTATACACTTTTTTATTATTATTTTAGTAACATTTTTTTTTTGTTTTTCTTCATTCTATGTCTGTTGTTGTCCCAACGATGAATACATAGGGGAAAACTCTCTAAGAGGAGGTGGTGGAAACATGAGGATTAAAGGGGCTCCTCAAGGTCTCGACATGAGTCTGATTGAGAGCTTTCCTCTGTTCCGTTATTCGTTGATGAAGGGTTTGGAGCTTGGAAAGGGGTCAATGGACTGTGTAGTTTGTTTGAGTGAATTTTAGGAGGGTGAAACACTAATGTTACTACCTAAATGCGTCCATGCATTTCATCTCGAATGAAATTATATGTGGATCTTTTCACATGCTACATGCTTCCCTTTATGTCGATCTAGTCTTCTTCCCCAATTCAAGGATGTAACCAAGGTCTAGTGGTATGATTCTCACTTTGGCCTATGGATTGTTATTTTTATTTTTATTTCTACCTCTGTTATAGGCCATGCCTAAATAATTTATTTATTTATTATTATTATTATTAATTTTTTTTCTTCATATTATTTATATAGATCTACGTAAAATAAAATAAAAAATTGTGTGCTTGGCTTGCAGGTTAAGTGGAGCTGGAGCTTGGAGCTTGGCCCATAGGCCTAGATTTATAAGTTTTCCTTAAATATATTATTTATACCTCTAGTTATTTATGTTTATATCACCCCTTTCAAGGATTTTACCTATATAGGCCAACAAGTTTGAAAGTTTTAGGGGGGTTTCAGGCAGGTTTTCAAGGTTGTTTACGCCTAGCTTTCTCTCCAGAGTCAAGAGGATGGGTGGGTAGGTGGGAATTTGGTCCCAGATTTTAAACTAAAGCTCTGATACCATGTGTAAGAACCTAATTTAACAAAGCCTAACAAAATTCATAAATTTAAACATAAAATTTCTTTCAACGTATAAGCAATTTCATTATTTAGCATATAAGCATATTCAACAACATGATGATAACCACCTAACATAGCGTAATCATGAAAAAACATACCTCTAAATGATGCTATTTCTCCAATCTTCATCTTTCCTCGTTGCTTCTCTACCCAAACTCTGCCCAAACCCGATTCTTTCCTCCCTGCCAGCTAGGAATAGAGCCTATCTGGCTCCCTAGCTCCAGGATTCCATGGGGATTCCTGGCCCCCGAGTCCAAAACTCTCAGCAACCGATGCTCCCTTGTAACAGTCCACCCAAACTCCAAAATAGAAAAATACCAACCAGAAAAATACAGTCCCTAATCTCAAATAATGCTTCCTTTCCCCCAAAATTTCAAAAGTCCTTCTCTTGAATGCCTCTGCCCCCTCATATCCTCCTTCCCATTCACCACCTCCTCCTTTCATTCAATGCCACCCACCTTATCCCTCCATTCAATGCCTTATCCCTCCATACATTAAGTTTTCTATTAATTAAATTAAAAATTATTAATCTTTTAATTCGTTACCCAAATATTAAATGAGTTAATTAATTAATTAATCAACACATATTAAACAATAAATAACTAACTAATTAATTAATTAATATTGTTAATAAATAATCATTATTTAACTAATATACATTAGGACAGTTAATTATTTAATTAATTATACTTGATAAACCTTAAGAAATTATTTAACTAGGGTTATTACATAATACAAGAACTATCATGCTTGATACGACCGACTTGAAACCTTGTCTCCCTTACCACGTTCCTTTTAGATAGTAGTGGCTCACCCCACAAAATATTTTAATCGGAATATTGTTTGTACGGTGTTTGATGAGGGTGCCTCGACCTTCATGATGTCGTTGGCATGTTGGAAGGACATTGAACAACCTGTTTTGTCTCTGTAACCTACTCTTCTTACTGATTTCGAAGGTCATTATTTCAAACCACATGGAATCATTCCATCTTTCCCCATGCAATTAGGAGGGAAGACCGTGTGCATCAAATTTGAAGTGGTCGATGTGCCTCTCGACTACAACCTTTTGTTAGGAAGGAGTTGGACCTATGCAATGCATTCAGTGGTTGCCACATTTTTTTGGCTCTTATTGTTTTCACATGAGGGAAGAATTGTCAGCATTGACTAGTTGTCCTTCTCCAGGTCTGGCCCTTCATCGGGGGCATCCACAGTCTCGATGATTGATAAACCTCAGCCCAAATTCGTCAATGTATGGGTTGTTTTATGCCCACCTTTGATGGGTACTTTCGATTACCTGCCCCCTTTTGATGATGTCAAGATGATATCGGTTGTCTTCGACCATCCTAGGGCTGAAATATTTCAATTGTCGTCGTTCCGTACAACTTACTTTCATGATCCATGCAGTCTTCCTTCCCCATCAGCCTCAATGGAAGGGATAGGGTATCCTAGTATGTCTATGCCCTTGTCCATGACATAAGTTGCGTACAGTATTGTCTAGTAAAATTCAGCCGACCCCGATCCATCTCCTACACAGGAGTTAGATCTGATTCTCTAGCCTATTTGGGGTGAAGGTTCCCTTACCAATACTGTTTCTTTAGACTTGGTGTTTCCCTCAGATGAGGCGATTACATAGGCATTGAATGTTCCAGACATACCCTGGGACAATATCCATCACATATCTTATTTTCTTCTGGAATTAAGAAGAATAGAGGCCGGTGAATTTATGTTGACTATGAATGGAGATGGGTCTTGTCCTGTTAATCCTCTGGCTACGCATGCATTTTATGTTGAGGTTAATATGGAAAGTATCATTGAAATTATACCTATTGATATTTCTAAAACCCCTGGCATCGCGGAGAACGTTTTCATCACAATGGAATACTCCCCCGAAGAGGTTCGAATCTATACAAATTTATTTAAGGAATTCGATGAATTTTTTGCCTGGTCTTATGAGGAAATGCCAGGCATCGATCCAAGAATCGTCAAACATGAAATAATAACTTATCCTAATGCCAAGCCGGTTCGATAGAAGATTCATCCGGTGAATCCTCAGAAAGCGACAGGTATTACGGCTGAAGTAGAGAAACTGTTGAAAGTCGGTTTCATCTATCCCATATAGTTGACGCAATGGGTGTCAAACCCCATTTTGGTTAACAAAACATAGGGTACGATTCATGTGTGTATGGAATTCCATGATTTGAACAAGGCCTGTCCAAAGGATAATTTTCCCACCCCTTTCATTGACCAGATTGTCGATGAATGTGCAGGCTATGAGATTTTTTCATTCATGGATGGTTTTAGGGATACAATCAGATTTAGATCAAACCCGAAGACCAACATAAAACAACTTTTATCTATCCGTGGGGCACATTTTCTTATCGTAATATTCCTTTTGTCCTGAATAATGTTGGAGCCACTTTTTAGTGGGCCATGTCTTTTTCTTTCCACGACCTTAGATATATAGTCAAGGATTATCTCGATGATCTAGCATCACAATCTCACAAGAGATATGATCATCCTTCACACCTCTAACTAATCTTTGAGTGATGTCGCTACAATCGTATTCACTTGAATCCCAACAAATGTAGTTTCTACATGACATCAGGTCGTCTTGTAGGTTTCATAGTTTCGACAACAAGGATCATGGTCGATCCTCTTAAGGTTGAGGCAATAGTTCAGTTGCCTCCCCCTTTCATAGTCCCTCAGCTTCAAATATTATAGGGGAAAGAGAACTTTCTTCGATGTTTTATCGCAAATTATGCCAAGATCACTAAAGGGTTCATGCGTTTACTAAATAAGGGAGTCCCTTTCTATTGGGACGAAGTTGCTCAATGATCTTTTGAAGCATTTAAATGCACCCTTACATTTTCCCCTCTGCTCGGACCTCCCAATTATAACAAATATTTGTTATTGTAGTTGGCCCTTGCAGATTCGACCATCGGTATGGTCTTATTTCAAGAGGAAAATTTGCTTTAAGAACACGTGATTTATTACCTGATCCAAGGATTTGTTGGGATGGAACTCAACTACTCCCATGTTGAGAATCTTGTATTGGCTGCAGTACATGTTGTCCAACAATTCCATCATTATATCCTTCTTCGAAAGACCACCATTGTTGCCATCGTGAATCCATTTCAATATGTTTTGAGGTGACATGTCATTGGCAGAAAAATTAGTAGATGGATCATTATCCTCAAGAAATTGACTTGGATTTTGTTTCCATGGAATCCTAAAAGTTGTTGGTCTTTTAGGAACTTATCTCGGAACTTCTGGTCGAATCAAGTAATGTTACGTCCGAAGAATCGCGATTAAAGGAGATATTTTTATGATTTCATCTTCGGACCCCTGGTATGGAGATATACTAGTCTATCTCCAAATTTTGAGGTGCCCCACCTCTTCTTCTCATGATGATCATCGAAGAATATGCCATCAGGCACAAAACTATCTCATTCTCGATGACACTTTGTATCATCGAGATGTAGATTTTATTCTTCCTCGGTTCCTTATTCACGAAGAAGATAAACTTGTTCTTAACGAATGACATAGTAGAGAATGTGGTGTTCATTTGTATGGGTTGGAAACAACCCAAAATATTTTACAAGCCGATTACTTTTAGCCTACGATAATCAAGGATTGCGTCGATTTGGTCAAGAAGTGCCACTCATTTCATATCTTCTCTCGGAAGATGAGGGCACACCCCACTCCCATGTTTCCTGCCATTGTTGTTGGTCCCTTCACCAAGTGGGGAATTGATTTCACTACATGCCACCCGACTTCAACCAGGAGGAATCGTCATATCATCGTAGCGGTAGGCTACTTCACAAAGTGGGTCGAGGCTATGCCAACATTAAAAAATGATGGAGAAACAACATCTCTCTTTATTTTTAACCAGATCATAGCAAGGTTTGGCATATAGAAGGAGATTATCACTCACCATGGTAGTCACTTCGAGAACAAAATGATGTCTGAGTTAACATCAAATCTTGGGTTGAGGCAGGATCATTCATCACCCTACTACCCGCAAGTGAATGGTCAGGTGGAAGCTGTGACTAAGTCACTCAAGACTATTCTACAATGAATGATCAATTATGCCAAGTCAAATTGGCATTTCATTTTGTACTCAGCGTTATGGGCCTACCAAATGTATTTAAAAACTTCCATCGGTTTCTCACCTTTTCATCTCATTTACGGGCTGGAAGTAGTCTTGTCGATAGAGTGCCAGATCTCATCTTTGAAATTGGAAGTAGAGTTATTACCAGACACTTCACCGCTTGAGGAATGCCTATTATATATGAAGCAGCTCAATGAGAAATGTCGTGATGCAGCCTTGGCTAACAAGGCTCACAAGAAATGAGTCAAGTGTCAATATGATCAGTCCGTTCATCCTCAAATTTTCTCTAAAGGTGACCTTTTCCTGGCCTATAACCAAGATAAGGACCCCCTGGGGGCAGACAAGTTCAAACCCATGTGGTTCAGACCTTTCATTGTGAAGGAGGTCTTAAAGAAGGGTGCTTATTGTTTAGTTGAATTTGAGGGAAATGCTTTGGTAGAGCTTAGAAATGGGCTCTACTTCAATAATTATTACTCGTAGGTTGGTCACCTCGGGTGACTTCTTGTACATATGTATAGTTCTTATACAGTTATTTTTTGTCTCTTTTTTTTATGGACGTGTCATTTTTATGTCATATTTTTCAATGTGGTAGATTTCAAGTGAATCGGAGGTGTTTTTTAGTTTTGCGAACAACGCTAGCCGACACACTCAGAGGCTTGCTTCCGCAGCTTGGGTGATTTTCATGCCTCAAGGCCAGTTTCTATCTTCTGGAGGTATATGTCTAGGTGACGCCACAAATAATGTCTCTGAGTTCAGTGGATAGATAGATTTTCTTCATGATGCTTTGTCGCATGGTATCTCTCACCTCTGCGTCTACTTATATGCTCAGCTGGTTGTGTCCTAGTTAAATGGGATTTACCATGCTTATGCTCCTACTTTACACCGACGATTCCTTAGGGTACGTCTCTTAGAATGTTGCTTTGATTACATTATGTATATCCATGTTCCTAGGAAATTAAATCAAATGACATATACTCTAGCTAATCAGGTATTAGATTGGAATATTGCACACACATAAAAATAAGCACACACAGACACATGTACATACATTTGTAAAAATGTGATCCATAAGACATAAAAATATGTAAATACATATATATATATATATATATATATCAAAAGGTTTATGATTACATCGATGGGTGTGAACACCTCAAAAATATAAACCCGGTGTAGATCATGGGGCTTGTTCCCTCAAAAATATACCTCAACACATAAGTGGTCCATCCTAGTGAAGAACGGGGCTTGTTGGCCCTGCCATAGTGAAAAAGAACATTTTCGAAACACTGGAAGAGTTGGACCCAAGTCCATGGCACCCCAAATATGTGAGGTTGCATCGATGGTGGGATATCCTCGATCTCAGCCATAGGAACTGCATGAGTGAGCACGGTGAGGTTCCGCTCCACCTGTCTCAAAACTCTCTCAGCCTCTCTGGTTGGGGGTCCACTTGCTATTGATGTTGGTCCGACGGTTGTTGTTGGTACTGCCTCTGGTCAAGGACGTCACCTAGTCCTTGAGAAGTCTGTTGGGCACACTGGTCCCACGTCTATACAAAATAGATACACAATTGTCAGATATTATGATACACATAAAAATGATATATATTAAAAAAAAGAAACTAAAAATTAAATAAATTTAAAAGAACATGTACCCATCTCTCCTCATTCCTCTCCAAGAGGTACGGGCATGTCTGGATCCCTGGAAAATTTGATTTCAGGATAGGGGTATTCCTCTATTTCTAGAATCTGTTGTGCCCACCAGTCAAAAAATGTGTCGTCGAAGGCCTCTATGGTCCTTCCTTTGCCTATCGCTGTAGCAATGCTCCCCATCTATACACTGCTGGGAAGGAGGCCATATGCCCCTGCACTGTCTCTCATGGACTAAGGATGGGTACCCTTTCAAAGAAGAATGAGCATAAAATAGTACCAAACCCAAAGTTTTTGTTACTTCACCCTCGACACTCTATGAGATTCTTCTTCATGCAGTCAAGCATGGTCATACTCCATTCAAACACTCGTGCGTTTAGGCACTTCACCACAAAATACATGTACGCCAAGGAGTCCTGATGTAAGGTCATAGATCCAGTAATCCGCCCAATAAGTAAAACTATCACCTTCAGTGATATGTTGGTAATATTGTGGATGGGAACCTAAGAACCTACTTTCTTAGTGTCAGCCTCACAATGCATTACAATGATCTTAACGATGTTGTGGGCCCCAGGGGGAAATGTACGCAAATTGACTGGTTCCCCTCTCCTCGAGAGGCTAGTCAAGAAGTAAGTTTATTCAGTCGTTGGAGTCAACGACTGCCCCTCAAGCATAAAATCCTCAACGTCAGGGTGTCAATAATCCACCAAGGCATTCAACAGTATAGGTTGTGCCCTCATGAGTGGACACTGGTAGAACTTCCATAACCCGCATTGTTTCAATGAGACGATAGCAGTAGGGTCCTCATCAACCAAGACATCGATATCCTCGTGTTCTCTCTCCCTCCAGTGGACATACATATTGTTACATGACAAGTTTAGGGGGGAGTTATCTCTTGCATATTCATTTTTTATATGTTTTTGAGGGTGTATGGGAGCTATCTTGGACACAGTCGCGTATGAACATGGGGAGATTGTTTTCTGCCCACCGGCATACGCAGACTATCCTTAGACATCCCGTGTACACGTAGGGCCAACCTTTTTTAGGAGGGCGTGCGCCCCCCCAAACTAAAAGAAATACATAATTGAAGTATGGAAACATAAGAGGGATGAGTCTGTACTTACTTGGTCTGAGCAGAAGTTCATTTTGTCCTCTTAAGCTCCCGTAATTAACTCTTTTAGCAAATGGGTATTTTTCACTTTTTGGTTAATTTTCAAATTGCAATGGTGAAAACGAGTTGCTAGCTTCTATTTATAGACTTTTTTGGACCTTTTTGTCATTTTTTCTAGATTGAAAATCATTTCATGTGGTTCTTCAGTTTCTTACCGGATGCTACAATACACTTCACTTTTGGTTTGGTAATTTTTTGGGAAATGGATCACTTTTAAAGGTTCTTTGGTAAAAGTCATTTTTCCAACTTTTTACATATAAGTTAGGATTCCACCTCCACTTTCTGCATCTTGTTGCCTTTCCCACTTTGCCATAGGATCGATCCCACTGAAGTGTGACACATAACCATCTTGGTTGTTTTAGAATTGTTGTTATTAGGTTGTAGAGCCTACCTTTACATGGATTCCCTAGATAGATCCTAGTTGCATTTTGGTGTCCATGCTGTCTCCAATGAATTTAGGCTCGAGAGTCATCCTTAGTACTGTCTTGATTACGATATTGAGCATCATATGTCTGATGCATTGTCACTCTTGACCTCACCCTACGGACTCCCAAAAATGAGCATACTTTGTTGTCTTTCAAGCTCGCTTTGAAATTCAAAAGCAACATCTGATGAGACTACATTTATGATTTTTAATCTTGTCTGAATTAACTGATAAAAGTAACCTCTTGGATTCTTCTTTAAGCCCTTTTCAAACTCTATAAACATGAAAATATTATCAAGCGATCTTGTTGTCCTTCATGCTCACCAAACTAAAACTTTAAGGCACGTCTGTCTGGCGGTAATTTACCCCTTTTTCGGTGTGGATGGTCAATTTTACAAACAAAGGTATACTCTAGGAGATTCGGTTCGCTAGAAGAGTATTCTCAGGTACAAGTTTAACCCTTTTTTGGGCCTAAGGGACTAAATTTACGAAAAAGAAACCCCCACGGAGTCCATAGTTAAGCTCTTTTTAGACTCCCTAAAATTGAAAATATCGTCGAGTGACCTTGTTCCTTCACACTCGTTAAATTTATCCAAAAGAACATCCCATACAGAGTCCATACTTAAGCCCTTTTCAGACTCCTTAGAATTGAAAAAACTACCGAGATTACCTTCTCTGGGCTAGTGAAAAATACATTGAAGGGGGTTTCATTGTGTCTTGCTAATCACATTTGCATATTTGCGTCTTTGGCCTAATGTCAGCTCCATTTTTCTCTCAACTAAACCTTTGAAGCATGCCTTATATGCAAGCCTTGTAGCACTTTGCCTCTGTGACTTTACACCTTGACCCATGGAGGAATTTTCCCCGAGTGTCCTTTTCCTGCACATGTCTCCTTTCTTTGAGCATTATTATGTTCCTTTCTCTTGGAACTAGTATGATTGCGACACTCGTTCCTCCTTTGTAATGTAGCATTCTTTTATTCTTTTTCAAGCTCTTTAAAAAATTTAAAAAGACAAAAAAAAAAAAAACCCAAAAAGAGGACGAGAAATATAGATTCTTTTTTGGCAGCACAATGAGTCACCCTTGGACAAAGCACATCCTTTCATTTGTCATCGAAGAATTGGAATATAATATTACCTTAGGAAGTTGTTCTCACTACATAGAGCTATGCAGTCCTCCTTTTAGTTATTCTTCCAAATACATGGAGAGTTTGCATTGCCTCCTGCATGTGAACTTATGTCAATGTCATGCTCCCGAGTCTGATCATCTTTCGTGTTATTTTCCAAGGGAAGTTTCACCCATCCTGAGTTGTCCTTTCTTCATTTTATCTCTTGACCTCATTTCCTGACCATCCCAAAGTCCAATCAAGTTCTTGCTCAAAATCAATGAAGTTCTCTGCCTGATCATTGAGATCCTCTTGTCTTTTCCAGATGAGTTGTCAAACACCTCTAGGTAGTGAAGTCGTACACTCACATTACACTCCTACCTGAGTTTTGAATATCTTGAAGTTGTTGCTCAAGCTCTGAAGGCCTCATCTCCAGCCATCAGGCGTCACTGGCTTCTTCAAGATAAATACTATACATGTATATCTTTGATTTTGAGATGTAGATACAATTTGTATTTCTCACAAATACAATTTATATAGTTATATGAAATGGATATGCAGTGTATTTTATTATCAGACATGATTTATTTCATTTCGAGCATGGGTATGCCCGCCTCAAAGAGACAATTGTTATTTTTGCAGATGGCACCTCCCAAACTCTGGTCTCGAGCTCACTCGCTTCATATATTGGTGAAGATTTTGTAATGTATTTCGGCCATCAAATTCTCTTAAATGAACTCACACATTAGGGGGAATCTATTATAACCCTAATTTTTTCCACACATGCATACCTAGCATTTGGCCCTCTTACCTACATTTTTTTCCAAGCCATCACTAAGTTGCTCTTCTTAAAAAATCATTTTTTGAAGATGTACGTGCCTTGCACCACTATTTCCCACATACATATGCTTTATGCACCACTACAACCCACATATGTATGCTATTTGTACCATTACATCCCATGTATACTTGCAAAAGTTGAAAAAATTAAAAAGTTGCAAGGAATTTGTTGAGATTACGGACTATTGGGTAGTTTCCCAACTAATCCACCACCTATAGCTCGTCACCCAAAAATATAACCATCATTTTCCCATATAAAAGGAGGTGTTGGGGTCTCATTCCACATCTAATAATAAGATCAATGAAACTCTGCCCATTTCACATCCCCTCCTTGCCCCAAGCATTTGCAGCCTTATTGTGAGAATTGCCTCAGCTTTCCTCATTTTTCCCTTTTTTCCTACATAAGAACTTATTCACAAGAAGAAGTGTGAGAGGAGAAAGATACACAGAGGTGCACTTGGATCTTGGTGAAGAGGAGCCCAGACCAAGTTCGAGGAGCAGTAGCTAACTTTGGTTGTATGTAATCATTGTTTTATCAATAAAAGAAGTAATTTTCCTATCCCGATAACATGATGTGTCGAATGTTTACATTTGTTCTATTTTTTTATTATAACATATTAACCATATTTATGTATGAAATGTATGTTTTTATTTCTCTGTTTATCTATCTTTTAATGCAGGATGGCCTTGGGAGGAGGTTTGCAGTCAGTAGATCTATCAAGCGCGAGATGATCTACACCAGACTCAGAGTAAAGGTAGAGTTACCTCATCCATCTCATTTTACTTTTCTTGCATAAGTCTGGGGTATGTTTGGGGTAGTTAGAGAAGTAGGCTAGCGATTTTTGTAGGTAACGAGGAGATGTCTACATCCCACTAACATAAACAATACCAACAACTAGCTAATCAATAACATCAACAACTATCCATTCCATTAGTCCATCAATTCTAATATCATTAACATGGCACACGAAGAATCATTTGTAGAAATCATCATATATCATATCATTTTCAATTTTTGCAAGCAATCTGAAGTCTAAAACTATGATTCGTTAATGATTTACTGGCGTAATAAAAGTTGTTAATCCATCAATGAAGACATAAGAGAAGGCGCAAGGTAACAACTACATTTAATTGTTGCATAAGGAAATCTGATCATATACATAAAATAATACATCACCTAGAGTTGAGGCACAAGTGTATCATCATTTCATTCATTGTGCAAGATATATAAGGTCCAAAATTCATTCACCGCATCATAAATTCATTACATGCAATAATCTAATTATCTAATCACAACATATTCCAAAGCGTGAGATAATTTATTTTTTATTTTTTAAACCATCATACATGTCATAAAATCCATAAGTGCATGAAGTCTTAGATCTAAACCAAATCCAAATGCACAAGAATTCCAAAGATAAAATCATCATTTATTACATAACCTCCATTTGCGCAAGAATTATAAAGATCAATAACTATCAATTATGACGCAAATAAGGAGTGTTGATCCATGACCATTCATACATTTACTGATGCACATAAAAATTGTTAATCCAATAAAGATCGTTTAAAAAAAACTCATTAAAAACTAAAGGCATCATATCCAATATCAATTTTTGATTATTTAAAAGAGACTTATTAAAAACTACTAGAGTCCCACCTAAATATTCATTAATTAATCCTTAAAGGAACTCATGAAAAACTAAAGGCATCATACCCAATATCCATTGTTTAATTATTTTAAAGGGACTCATTAAAAACTACTGGAATCCCACCTAAGTGTCTATTAAATAATCTTTTAAAGGAACTCATGAAAAACTAAAGGCATTATACACAATATCCATTATTTAATTGTTTTAAAGGGACTCATTAAAAACTATTGGAATCCCACCTAAATATCTATTAAATAATCTTTTAAAGGAAATCATGAAAAACTAAAGGCATCATACCCAATATCCATTATTTAATTATTTTAAAGGGACTCATTAAAAACTACTTGAATCCCACCTAAATATCCATTAAATAATATTTTAAAGGAACTCATGAAGAACTAAAGGCATCAAAAGCCTACGCATAAACAAAGGCAAGGCACAAAAAATTAAAGGGGTAATGTTGTGTCCAACCACGAATTCATTGGTAGTTTAAACAAAGATGCTGAGTTAAGGAGGCTATGGAAAACGCTGAGGCACACGCCTGAGAAATCACACAGAAGGTGGTTTACAGGCCATAGTGGTAGAAGAGTAAAATATTGTTTTCTAGGCACTTAGGTTCATTGACTTATCTATTTTTTAAAATAGCGACGTGTCCTTCGGGATGAACTGCGTGCTCCAAGGGTGCCACTCGCCTTAATTCATTTTTCATTTATGAGACGTTCCCTTCAAGACGCACTACGTGCTCCAAGGGTGTGAATCACCTTTTGACTGATTTTGGTAGACGTCCAACCCTTGGAGTCAATACTTTGTCAAGCGACCTTGTGGGAGACTAAACGCCTCTAAGGAATAATGACCCTACCTTATTGTGTGCCCATTAGAATCTTCATGAGTGACTATCTCAGTCTGCATGAGTGACTATCTCAGTCTACCCTGACGACATCATGGATCTCTCAAGATAGGTAATTGCTAACCTATAGTTAGAGCCACGACATGAGTTATAGTAGACTGTGGCATGGTTGTTGCCACACCTCTCCCTCAATATCTCTAGTTGTCTTGCATGACCCCTTTACTCCAAATGTGAGTCTGATTAGAAATCAATCGTCAACATGCATCCATCAACAAAACATTTCAACGATTCATAAACAACATCATAGTGTACCCAATCATATGTCACATATGCAAT
>JASDQU010506146.1:6389-20573 GCA_032191745.1 Picea mariana | reverse complement strand
ACCAATCATTGATGGAAACATGTAGACATGGAAATTCTCTTCATCAATAGTCATCTGAATCATATCAAATGTGACTATCTCTTCCCCTTTGACATCAGTGCAAAGGGTATTTCTTTCATTGGGGCTGCAACCCCTGCCTGAACTTTCCTTGGGGCTACTCCTCATGTCTGGATGCCTTTGAGCTTCCTCTAAATAATATCTCCCCTTTTGGAATCATGTTATTGCAACCAATCAAGGGAAGAGGAATAAATCCCCTATGGATATGTCTCCCCTTATCTTCTCTGCAAGATGAACAATATGTTACCACTCCAATATGCTTTTGCTACAAAAGATACTTCTCAACTGGAACATAGATCAACTGCTCAAGATTGGTCTGCTCTTACTATGATGATCCTTGGACCTGTCTATGCATCATAATTGTGCAATACTATACTTCATGAAGCAAAAGGAAATGTCAACAGTGAATAGAGAATCATGAACAAAACATCAACCATGTACATCCTATGACATACCATGTGAAAACCATGCACATCAACACCATACAATACGATCTCATCACTGAAGTATATATGCCAAGAATATGTGCCAAAATGTGTATCAACCATATATCAGGATCATCAAAAAGTGCCTCTATCAATGTACCAATAACATCATCAACATGCCAACCTTGTGCCTCAAACAAGTGTCATATCACATTTTCTATGCCTCTATCATAAACCAAGTGCCAAAAACCATGTGTCAAGATATGTATCTCAACCATCAAGCATAAAATAATGTACCAACCAAGCACCAGAACAAGTGTCTCAACTATCCCATACATCATGTATCAAAGTATATGATAAACAAGTAATACCAATGATGTAATTTAACCAAGTACCATCACCCACAATCATCTTCCCTCTACAAGTGCATGAACCATGCATCAAACATGTATTACTACATGTACCATAGAAAGTGAATCAACAATGCACAAAAATTCAACAAGATGATCCATAGTCAAGATGTGTTCCCATATATGTATGCCATATCAACCATAAACCATTTTCCAATCATACTTGTAGCAAGTACCTTAACCAATGTACCAAGTATGTACTAATCATGCATCAACTATAGATTAAGCTATGACTCATCAATGATGTACAACATAATTACCCTATCAACTACATGTACCAATATGTATCTCAACCACATGCTAAATGCATGCACCAAAAACATTCAACAAATGTGCCTCTAACAATACATCATAAGATATATCAATGGAGCTCACATATGTACCAGCCATGTACCATAAGAGATCTGCCTCAACAGTATCCAATAGTATCTCTAAACATGTACCGGATGTGTGCCTCAATAGATAAATGATATCTCTAGCTAGCATCACATCATCGTGATATATCTCATAACCAAACCCATTGTAGTTGTATCATCTCATGGTGTGGCAATGAGCAGCAATCTATCCCACTTGATTACATCTCCAACACTTTAGGGTGTTACGAAACCTTCCATTATCTTTCCTTTCATAATGTCTGCAATCCAAATCTTTGTTACCATATTCATTACATGAGTAGCAGTGACCATGAAAAAAAATTCATACCTTTGCTTTTGTCCATCTTGAAGGTGTCTCTCTTCTGAATTTGCTTTGAGATGCAAAGATGGAATCTTGATGTCTTTCTTGCTTTGTTCCTTTGAAAGTTTCCTTGATTTTTGTATATGGTTGACTTGCAGCATTGCTTCCACCATTTGAGAGTGAAGAACATACCTCATACTTCCTAGAAGTGCTAGCTTCAAGATGAATAGATTCCTTGTTGTATCCAAGACCTGATTTATGATTTGGAGATATTTCGCTATCTAGGATCTCATCCAAGATTGTTGAGTTGTTCGTGAAATTGATGTGAGTGTTAGACTTCTCTCGTTTCTTTCTAATCAACAACTTCAGCTTCCAACTTATGGCATGACTCTTCTTTTTCATTTACTTGATTTTTCAATAGTTCCTCTATTCTTTTGGCTTCTTCAATTTTGGTCTCAAGATTGACATTAACTTCAAGACTTTTGCTAAGCTCATCATGTACCTTCTTCTTTTCTTATATTTAATTCTTTAGTCTTTTGATCTCTTCTTCCTTTTCTTCTAATTGAGTATTTTTACTTTCTTCTTGTTCTTTGAACATTTTCAACTTCAGCTTCCAACTTATGGCATGACTCTTCCTTTTCATTTACTTGATTTTTCAGTAGTTCCTCTATTCTTTTGGCTTCTTCAATTTTGGTCTCAAGATTGACATTAACTTCAAGACTTTTGCTAATCTCATCATCTACCTTCTTCTTTTCTTATATTTCATTCTTTAGTCTTTTGATCTCTTCTTCCTTTTCTTCTAATTGAGTATTTTTATTTTCTTCTTGTTCTTTGAGCATTTGCTTTAGTGCCATGGTATATCTTGGGTACTTTTCTAGGACTTCCTTGGTGTATTTTTCAAGATACTCAAAAGAAATTGAGTAATGTCATATTTCATTGCTAACACCATCTAACTCAAATAACACTTTAACTTTAAGCTTCAACAAATCTTCCTCTTCATCTATAGGATAATTGTCATTTGATTCTACACAAACTACTTTTATATTTTCTTCTTCAATTGTAGAGGAACATTCAACATCATCATACTTAGAAGTTTTGCAATAAGAGGATTTTGGAGAGTCTTTACCTTCATTTTCCTTGACGGAATTGTATTCTTTGTCTTGATATACCTTCTCTAGCTTCAACCATAGATCCTTGGCGAATGTACATTGTCCCATGCTTTATTTGACGGAACTTGAGATTCCATTGAAAATGGCCTTGAGAGCTAATGCATCATTCTTCTTTGATTCCTTTTGTGCTGCAAACTTTGACTTATTCTTCAAGGGAACTGATCCACCAATAGTTGCTTTCTAAACACCTACTCCTTTTGCCTTCAAATACCCTTTCATTTCTATTCTCCATCATGAGTAATCTATCTCAATAAAGAGGGTAACTTCATATGCATGTTCATCCATTTGTGTGTCCATGGATCTCCTTCAATCTTGCAAGGATTATGATGAAGGCCTAACTGGGATACCAATTGTTGGACACATCGACCAAACTGAGAGGGGGGGGTGAATCGGTGTATGGATATTTTTACTCCTTTTCAAAAACACCTTAGTTAGCAATCACCATTTACTCATAATTCATTAATTTCATTTATAACAAGTTGTATGTAAGCATATATCAACAGAAAATATGATCAATAAGCCATCACCACAAGGAACATGAGGAACATAAGATATATGTATAAGTTTCTTTTATATTACGAACTACAATCCTTGGGTTTTTTTTTAGCAACAACTGAATAGAGAAACAACTCCATAAGAGCACCAACTCTCAATGCAAGATTCAGCCTGAAAATCTCAGCATCAACTAAGAAGAGGAATCAATCCTCAACAGATACCAATCTGTCAACAGGTACACAACCTATTTATACTACAACCCGCCTATGTACACGACTTGTCTATATTGTATCACATGTATGAACGTGCCCTAGTGTTACACATCAAAATTCCACACTTAATTACCTCACCCTAAGTGTCGTATGTGTCATAAAAGTGTCACATACATTGACACCATGAAAGAACAATTGTCACGATCCCTAGTCACTATGGAGGAGAATTATATTATATGAAGGTCCAAATACTATGTGCACATGAATTATTTATTAATATTCATAAGAAGAAAATTAATTTAGTGTGAGAATCCACCTCACATTTAGTTTACTAATCTCAAGGAGAGGTTGAGAATCTCATGGATGGCTGAGATATTTTCTCAAACCAAAATCCTAATTTGGTGGATCTTGAGAGATATTTCCTCCTTAAAATCCTTGAGAGATATTTTCTCCCTAAAATCCTTGAGAGATATTTTCTCCCTAGAAATATTGGAGATCCCATTTTAGTGGATCTAGTGAGTGATCTTTTCCATCGTGGTTAAGCCTCCAAATCCTATATAATGAGGGATTTCCATGGAGAATAGGGGGAATATTAGAGGTATCAAATCGTTGATTGTAGAGGAATCTTTTAGATATCAAACTTATGATATTGGGAGCATCGTGCAAGGGCTGGACGAGGGGAGATTGGAGCAATGTTGCATCATCATCCATGTTTGTAAGTATTCTCTTTGGGTTATCATTTTAATATACTTGGACTATTTACTTCAAGCTTATGTATTCTTGCATGTTCTTATCTACTGTTCCTTCAATCTTTGTAGATGAATTTGTTTGATCTAATATTGTAGAGTATGAGTTCTTGGTTTCTCTTTGCTGTCTATTACATTGCAAGTATCAAGTTGGGATAAGGAGTTCGAAGATCAAGCTTGGATTGGAAGCAGCAAAGAAAAACTTAGAAACTAGGTGCATCACACCTTTTCTCACTCTCTCTCTTTCTAATTAGTTAAAATAAATTCAAAGGGATGTTAGTGTCCACTTGTTTTTTTTTGTCTCGGTATTAGGGGTCTGTACTCCAAGGGAAAATTCGCATGTCCACAGAGGAATTATTCTGTAACAGAAATTGGTGACTTCACTGGGGAAGGACATTGAATTTTCTTTCCTTGGATCATCTAAGATTTTTCCCACCTTTAGATCATACTTATTGTTTGTTTCTAATCTACATCCCTTTCTCTCTTCTTCATTGAATATTTCACAAAGTCTTTTGCAAAATTTTCTGAGTTTTAAGCCTTATTTCATAGTTTTGGGGAAGGGTAGCACTCCTCTGTTGTGTATACTAGAGCATTGATCTATTATAAATGATCCCCTATAGTGCATACCACAGTGTTGTAGCACTCAGTCCCTTTGGAAACATGAGCGTTGATCTCCTTTTTTGGGTTTTTTCTGCCCCTTTTTGCTATCTTTTTCTCAATCTAATCCCGAGGAGCTTTTTGTTCAGAGACCTTTGAATACTCTTGACTTTCTTTTGCTAAGAGTTGGACATTTATCATTCATTTTTGTTTATCCTTTGAGTTTGCAAATTTTCTCTTAGTTGTGATCCCCTTGGGTTAACGTGATCCCTTGGTTCTTTTTTCATTATGAGTTTATCTGATCTTCTTCTCGTAAAGCTTTCAGATTGCTTAACTATGTAGAACTATTCATAAACTAAGGTTTGCAAACGTTGCTTGGTATTGAGCATTCTTGTGTTCATTTGAAACATCTCGATTTTATGGATGATTAGGACTCTTATGACAACCTAGCTTGATTTCTATTTCTTGTTTCTCATCATTTGAGGATTTTCATGAGTGTTTGTTTTCTTTCTCTTTTGCATCATTGAGTTATTGATTGAACATGTTATCTCCTAATTATTTTCTTTCAACTCTCATCACTTTGAGTGCACTTTGTTTGATTTATTTTTTCCTCATAGTTCTTTGTTTTAAACTTGGATCTCTTTTATTCGAAAGTTAAGAAGAGAAAAGTTTGCATATCTCCTTGCATAGTTAATCAAACAATGAAATTGTGCATTCATTAGGAAGTTTGCTTTGGTTTATGTTTAGAAAAAAGAGCTAGTTTTGCATGTGCATTTCAGTTTTCGAAAACATTTTCTTGGTATTTTGGCATCGTATTGATCCTAGAAATTGAAAGTTGCATTATTTTGAGTGCTTGTTTGTGTTAAGAAGAGTATAATTCTTCTCCTTCCTATACGTAGAATTCATTGAAAGAAAGAACCACATAGCATTCTTTTGCATTCTTTGGGAGTCGAGTCTCTTACACATCATCAGTTTCATCTCTATGAACCCTTTGAGTTAAAAGACATTAAAATCAACCACACGCTAATAAAATCAACTCGAATATTTTTTGTTTTTAGCAAACCAACAATAGCTTAGGATTAGGGTCTTTGGACTAGGTGAAGTGAGTAAATTTTCCAAGACTACTAAAGAGACTATAGAACACTAAAGAGCGTATAAATCCAAATTTCATATAAGCATAGTCGGGAACCCTATCTCACATAGAGGATAAACGCTAAGTAACATGTGGGAGAGAAACGGAGATTAACCCTCAAAATCTTAACCAATCGTAGCGGAAATATTGTATATTTGGGGTTGTTCTTGAGAAACCGCTGGTTTCATTTGGTCTCGGTGCTTCGTGAACTCTAAATCCATTCGAGGTCAACTAGAGTCCTACCGGTCCACCTATCTTCATTTCTATTGAAGAGCTTCAGACTTTGATATCCTTCCCATACGTTCGGTCCTGACTGTCGACTGTACCCCCCCGGAGGCTGACTGCAAGTTGGTAACCTTAGTGTCCTTTCCTAGGTACCTATAGAGGTGATGTGGGGGGATTCCCATGAACCCAAGGAAGATGTTGTATCACACTCTCAGTACCCTTGGAGGGTGATCCCGCAAAATCGAGGGTTGTTTTCACCGAGAAGGGTTTTTATGTGGATGTCGGGGTAATGTTCCTTTGTTTTGCATAGTCATCCTTAGGATCAGAATTTTCATAGTATACAAGGTATGGAACCTCATAGTTAAGAACCACAACCTAATATTTCTTACGAAACAGTGATCACAGATCACACTTCTAAAACTAGGAGAATCGCTCCTGGAAGTGGCCATCACGTTGAAGAACCGATCCCAACCTTCGTAAAAAGCTTGGAATATTTTGTGAATCCTCTATTTAATAATCCACTTGGCCAACCACTCTTTGATCCACCATCCATGAGATACATTGAGTCCTTTTATTCTTACTATTTACCACCTGGTTCAATCACTACACGATCCTTTGGCATGAACCCACTGATTTTTGGTTTTCTTGAAGGACTTGGGAATTCATATTTTTCCACAACTCTCGTAGTTGATACCGTTGGTGCTTATTCTTTACCAGAAACATTGATTACCCAAGTGACCCTGACTCAACCATTTGCGCATTTATATCCTCTTTCACATGAGTCGGGTAATATTCCTGCTTCATTTTTTCCACAGATGCACACGCCAAGTGCTTTACTTGGTTGTACCATTGGTCGAATGGAAAGCAGTCAAGTCTTTCACAGTTACACAAGATACTCAACCTCCACCTCACACATCACAAATTAATACTCCCTACATTGAAGGTCAATCTTCAATGGGAGGCCAACCTTTAGTTGTTGGGAAACCTTCAGTTGCAGTGTGACTTTTTGCTAGGGGAAAACCTACATGGTTGCAACATAAAAAATAATGATGGAAAACCACTCCTACAAGTCCTTCTATCCCTAATACCACTGGTATATATCCTAGACATCCATATCTAGGAGTTGTGAATCCTTTTTGGATTCAACCCAATCTGGCGGGCATTCCTCTGCAAGGAACTATGCCTTATCAAGATGTAAACCCCATGATTCGAACGCAATATTTCTTTCCAACGCCATAAATAGGGGGACCAAGAGGTCAACCGTAGTACGTAGGAGGTCCATCTATTTAATCACAATACATGGGTGTACAAATAGGAAAACCACCTTACATAGGTGGACAACCCGATAAACCACCGTATATGGGAGAACTATCTAGTTTTTTCACCATGCCACAACCTGGATATGGTCCTACTGGTGTTCCTATGCAATATGGTTATCACCAGTATCAACAACCTAACTGAAAACTACCATTCTTGGCTACGTTAGATATCCCAGATCTGTCATGTTTAAAAAGTGATCCCATCCTTCATGCCCCATTTTGGTCCACCATCCCTACCAAAGTACCATCCGACATTCCAAAATTTGACGGAAAACCCAGGGAGGATCCTAACAATCATGTTATGACTTTCCACTTATGGTGTTCTTCCAACTCTTTGATGGACAATTCCATTCATCTTAGAATTTTTCAAAGAACACTTATGGGTGCAACAATGCAATGGTACATTGAATTGCCACATAACTCTTTTGTCGACTTTAACTCTCTTTCCATGGATTTCCTGACGCATTTTTAGTTTCCTATATGGTACAAGACTGGTACACAACTTTTGACCTCTCTCTGACAATCCTCTTCTACCCACATCTTTGATCATATTCATGAGTGGAGACGACGGAGACGGTTGATTAAAGATCCAATTCTGGACCAAATCCTCATGGATTGGTTTACAAATTCTCTCTTGCCTCCCATCACCTGTGATGTTTCTATGGGAAACGTAGTTACTGAGGAGAAGGATATAAGTTGTGCACAATATTTGGACTTGGTTTAATCCTAGTCCAACACACTTTATGATCTGATCCCTAATGCTCCTCGTCTAGCGAATGATCCGTCAAAACCTACTCCAGAATCTAGTTCCATTCCAAACACCACAACTACTTCCACTCCTACCCAAACCTTCGAGGTGAATGTGGTCCAATCCACTTCATCTCGAAAATTAGGAGGTAAGAAGAAAAACAAGGGAAAATACAAGAAACCTTCCAACAAGAAGGATAATCCTAAGTCTACGGATACTCAACCGATGAGGAAACCTAAATTTCATTGTATAATTTGTGAGGAAGACCACTCCACAAAATGATTCCCTCATCATGAGGCTATCACTAAATATCTGAAGGGTACCTCCCAACCAGTTCAACAACAACATTTGGTTACAAAACCCTATCCCTCTGCAAGGAGGCGACCCAAGTCATTCCCACCATGGGGATGCTTCCACAAGTGCCTCTCAGGTATACATGTTTAAGATGTTTAATGTAACAACTCATGAAAATACCTATGACACTTCTCTAGGTGATAAGACTAAATGGAAAGCTATCGACCAACCTTCTAACTCTACTCCTGCTCCATCTTCCACTCCTCTTCAGATTGAGAAGCCAATTTCTGACACAACATTGCACCCACCCAAGAGCGTAATTTAAAAAGCGATATTTAAACCAAATGCCCGCGCTGCCCAAAAATACAACATGATTGAAGATTTGGCGCAAGAGCCTTGTAGTATGTCAACCCTCAAAGTTCTGCAGAACTGTACAAATCAACGTAGAACCTTGTTGTCATCCATTGAAACCATGGATCCTGAGGAGTCGAACCTGATTACGTTTAACCTAGATTATTTTAAGGATAAATTCTCCCACCACTTAGCATTCCAAATTCAAGTTTTGGTTGGTGGAAAGACCTCCATTGTACTATTTTGGATGAGGGATCATCAACTTGTGTCATGTCTTTACCTTTTTGCAGATCCCTTGGTTCTCCTACACTTACCCCATCCCCTACCACCCTAAAAGTGTTTGATGGACATGGTTTCCAATCTCACGAACTCTTGCAATCTTTCATTGTGACTTTGAAGGGTAAGACTATTTCAATTGATATCGAAGTAGTCAAATCACCCCTGGATTATAATTTGTTACTTGGTCGTAGCTGGTTCTATGCAATTACTACCATCGCATCTTCGGTGTTTTGTATATTACGATTTCCCCATCAAGGAAAAATTATCATTGTTGACCAACTTGAGTATACAACTCTAGATCTCAACAATGTCACAACATATAATGTCCCTTTTCTAGGAAAATAATTTTGAGAGTGTAGGTGTAGGTCTTCTCAAGGACTCCTCTCTCATGGGGTTTTTTCCTTTTCCTTCTGCTCCCACCGCGTAGCTTGCCACCTTAAACATGATTTAAACTTAGGTACGACAATCCTTCGATTCATCTCATCCGTTCATAGTACCTGGGATCGACAACCATAGTTCATTGTCTCTGTCAAGCTCGTTAAAAAATGAAGCAGACCCCACTCCTTTACAATCGATTCTCATTCTGGATTGAGTACTTAAACTTTCTTTTCCTCCGCCTAGTGAAAATGTTTCCATTAGTAACCAGAAACCTAAAATAGGAAATAAGAGTCATCATAGGAGGAAACGATGCTTGGGGGGAAGGTCTCCAGCCTCTGGACATCATGTTGGAGTAAAATGTCCAACTTCTGCCAAAGAAGTTGGGGGTAAACTGCCTCTATAGAGACATGCTTCTAGGAGTGATCCTCGTTTGAAGGTCATTCCCATCGTAACGTAGGATTCTTTTTCTGGAATGAGCTTAATATTTGTTATTTCTCGTGCTCATAAATACATGAGAATAAGTTACCAAGCTTAGTCTTTGTTCTTTCTCATGCTCGTAAATACACAAGAATGTAACCGAGTATACTTTTATCATTTTTTTGGACTAGTAAAGGTTATATGAAAAAGGAACCCTCTAGAGTCTCCTTTAATCTCTTTTCAGACTCTCTAAACATGAAAAGATTGTCGAGTGATATTGCTTCCTTTCACACTCGTTAAAAGGTTTGAAAGGGCGTATTTAGAGCGATAGTTTATTTCTTTTTTGGCCTCGCGAGACTAATTATGAAAAAGGAACATAGTAATCAAGCATGATTAGAAGATTTTTCCATAGGAGTGATCCTCGTTCGAAGGTCATTCCCATCGTAACATAGCAGTATTTTTCTAGAACGAGCTTAGTCTTTGTTCTTTATTGTGCTCATAAATAAATGAGAATAAGTTACCTAGATTAGTCTTTGTTCTTTCTCGTGCTCGTAAATACATGAGAATGTAACCGAGTATAGTTTTATCACTTTTTTGGACTCGTAAAGGTTATATGAAAAAGGAACCCCCTGGAGTCTCATTTAATCTCTTTTCAGACTCTCTAAACATGAAAAGATTGTCGAGTGATCTTTCTTCCTTTATCACTCGTTAAAAGGTTTGAAAGGGCGTCTTTTGGGTGACATTTTATCTCTTTTTCAGCCTCGCGATACTAATTACAAAAAAGGAACACTCTAATCAAGCATGATTATAATATTTCTTCGTTGTATAATTTATAATTTTTCGGATCTTGGAGACTAAAAATCAGGAAAAAGGACAACCATGGAGTCTCCTTTAAGTTCTCTTCAGACTCTCTAAACATCAAAAACCACCAATTTTTCCTTCTCTGGACTCACTAAACTAGACATTGAAGAACCCATATGGGGATGAACCCTTACTTCTTTCAGTTCGTTAAAAAAAGGAAGAGGAACTTACTGAAGGGGAGTTATATCAAGCATGTGTTACCCTCCTCAAGCTCGTTAAATAAAAAATAGGTACTCATCTATCTGGGTGGGGGGGGAATTGAAGGAAGTGGATCAAGTTTTTGGGAAACCTTTATGAAATCTATTGTCACCCTTGAACATGGCACATGTTTGCATCTTGTCTTACAGTTGAGTAATCTGCTTGTCTCTATGTCATACCAATTCCATGTGTCGCCATACTTTTTATTCTAGTCGAAGAGTTCTATTACTGCCGTCACATTATATTTTTGGTACTCATCGAGTCAATGTTTCCAAGTCAGTGGTCGTACCTCATCATGTTCAAGGGAATTTTCACTTCAAACCATCTATCTGTAGTATTTTCAGTTTCCATTTTCTGTGTCAGTCCATACTCATTTGATTCACCATCTTACATCACTTTCCTGTGTCAGTTTCATGTCGATTATGGGTGATACATCAAGGCCCTCCTTCGACGAGTCTTTTCCTGTCAACTTCAACACATCATCTGGGAATTAGAATTAGAAACCAATTAGTACCTTAGGACCTGCATGCCTCCTCGCTTCTGACAATAGGTTTACATCATTGACCTTTGATCAAATGATTCCACGAATGTTCGACCTCATCTCATTTATTCACATTCGCTGGAATGTACTAGGGTATGTTGGGATTCATTCACATCATTGGTGATTTCCATCGCACTTGTTCATGGTTTACCTCAATGATCTGTAATCAAGTGGTTTCTACCATATTCGACATCAAATCATCTATTCACATGGCCAGATTCATACCACATTGGGATTGGGACGAAGACCCTAGGTTGAGCATTCACTCTATTATCTTCTTTTTCCAGGCTATGAAGGAGATCATTTGAGCATGCTGGTATATATACTATCACAGAGATCCACATTGTATTGGTCTGTGGATATGTTTTATCATCTTGTAGCTCCACTGTGTATTTTTTGTGGCTATGATCAGTTCATGTCATGGAGGTATGGATCCACATTGTATCTTTGGTGGCCATATCCTTATTCAATATTTTTCATGGATCTGTAGTGTATTGGTCGGTGGTCATGCTTTGAGTCATCTCGTATTCCAAGCATAGGTATGCCTGCCTCATAAATGGAACATATATTAATATTGTTTGATGGTTGTTTGTAGCTTGTTCCAGTTTCTCCAACTCCACGCCCTTGCATTAAAGAGTTGTAAATTGTTTCAGCCATCGATTTCTCTTTTTACCTCACACTTTAGGGGGAAATCTGTTACACATCAAAATTCCACACTTAAGTACCTCACCCTAAGTGTCGCAAGTGTCATAAAAGTGTCACATACACTGACACCATGAAATAACATTTGTCACGATCCTTAGTCAATGTGGAGGAGAAATATATTATATGAAGGTCCAAATACTATGTGCACATGAATTATTTATTAATATTCATAAAAAGGAAATTAATTTAGTGTGAGAATCCACCTCACATTTAGTTTCCTAATCTCCAGGAGAGGTTGAGAATCTCATGGATGGTTGAGATATTTCCTCCCTAAAATCCTTGAGAGATATTTTCTCCCTAAAAATCTTGGAGATCCCATTTTAGTGGATCTAGTGAGTGATCTTCTCCATGGTGGTTAAGCCTCCAAATCCTATATAATTAGGGCTTTCCATGAAGAAGAGGGGGAAGATTAGAGATATCAAACCTTTGATTCTAGAGGAAGCTTTTAGATATCAAAATTATAATCTCAGGAGAATCGTGCAAGGGATGGATGAGGGGAGCTTGGAGGAATGTTGCATCATCATCCATGTTTGTAAGTTTTATCTTTAGGTTCTCATTTTAATATACTTAGCCTATTTCCTTCAAGCTTGTGTATTATTCCATGTGTTTGTCTACTATTCCTTCAATATTTGAGAATGAATTTGTTTGGTCTAATCTTGTAGAGTAGGAGTTCTTGGTTTATCTTTTTTTTCTATTTCATTGAAGGTATCAAGTTGTTCCAAGGATTTTTGAGATCAATCTCAGATTGGAAGCAGCGAGGACAAACTTCAAAACTAGGTGCATCACACCTTTTCTCCCTCTCTCTCTTTCTGAGTAGTTAAACTAAATTCAAAGGGATGTTAGTGTCCACTTGTGTTTTTCTATCTTAGTATTAGGGGTCTCTACTCTAAGGGAAAATTCATCTGTCCATAAGGAATTATTTCGTAACACCTGGCCAACTGTTGGCCTACATACACCTTCATAAACTAGGGTTTCTGAAACTTCACAACTTCTTCCCTTCGGACCCTTACTATCTCAGTCACATCCACTTCTGATATGTCACTGCACTCTGCCTTTTACTGCCCAATATATACCATAACCAATCACAAACATATATGTACCATCCAATAGCCTATGCATGATCCTAAACCATACATCATAAAAAATTATAGATATTTCTCAATTAGAATATATATGAACTACTCAACCAACCAACTACTATATTTAGACTTCATTACAACCATACAAAGAATGCCTCAAGAATTCACCATCCCATAATAAATTCTAAGCATTAATACAACATATATAACCATACCATATCTTATGTAGAAGGTGTGAATCAGTAGACCATTGTTCTAGGGATTTTCTTTAGACTTCAAGGACCTAGCACCAACACTTTCTCAGGCTTCTATGGCTTTTTCTTCATGTATGCTTCCTATTATATTGCTAGCCCACGTATTTATGCACCCTATTATACTGATAGCCCGCATATGTATGCACCTTATTAAACTGATAGCCCGCGTACATCTCCTAAACTAGGGTTTTTCAGTATTTCTGAAACTCCAAAACTTTCGTCGTCAATACCTCAAACTTACGAAACTTTTGATGCGTCCATGAGTACCTCCAATGAATCTTTCACCAAGAATATATCTTCAATATTATCAAGAGATACACTAACACAAGTGACCCTTGCTCTCTTATTTATACTTCTCCAAGTAGCTTCCTCATATAACCAACTCTAACCAACTTCCTTCTTTTAGGAGCTAACCCACTTCTGACCTCTTGTCCACTTCTAACTCACTTTGTCCACTTCTAACCCACTTTGCTACAAATAGTGAATTCTCCACTTCTAGTTGCAACTAATTTATTTTTAATTGTTTTATTGTTGCAACCACTTAACCCATGACTAACCACTTTGACTTGTCAACATCTTCTAGGAGATTCTAGAATAATTTAATTTATTTGACCTTC
>JASDQU010506145.1:11584-49673 GCA_032191745.1 Picea mariana | reverse complement strand
CAACTATTAGAGGAATTTGTCCACAAGTGTTTCATACAATCAAGTTTGAAAGGAGGATGAAATGGTGAATTAGAGGAAAAAAAGAATAACATGAAGGGAACTGTTATAAATGAATCATGTACCCTATGGGAAATAAACATCTTACTAAGGATTTAAGGATTCAACAACTTCAAACAAATGTAAACAAATCAATTAACACAGGATTCAAACAATTAACATATTCATAAAATCAAATTCAAGGAGGTACCCTCTACATATCATTCAAATGCATAAAGAGTTGATAGGAAATGGTCATTCATTTAGAGGAAATCACTTATAGATCATGATTAAACATCATGCAGTAACACTAAACACAAGGTATAATATACTGTCTAATATTTATAAAATCAAATATGATACCAGAAAGAAAAAATGGGAGAGATTTTTTTACAGGAGCACAAAAAACTATAAGGAAGGAATTACAAACTGGAACTTAAATGCAGCGGATGAATCTATGTTGCTTGTTGCATTTATCAACTACATGTGCTCAAGGTTTATGGTAAAAAAAAATCTAGTTATAAGAAACTATTCAATTCCCCAAAGCATCGACCTCAGCAATGTGTTCCTTCATTGACTTTTATTTCTCTCGCTCATGCCCTACAACCACTTCTTGAAATCATTTCCATCTTCTTGAATATTCTTATAGTTTTTTTATTCTTGAGTGGTTTTCCTCCTGGTAAAATTTGGTTTACCCTCACCTGGGTAAAATTATGTTATGATCAAATAGTGGGGAATCTTGATATGTGCATGATAAAACATCCATTGAACCGCACTCCTGAAGTGTTCCTGGAATAATTTTTATTTAGATGGAAACTTGAAAACAAAATATGCACAGGCATGAAACTCAAAAACCATTGGATATATCTTTGGTAGATGATCGTGATTGTTGATCGAAGGATCAACTATCGGAGTGAATAAGGGTCAGCTCTAAATGGAGACTCTGATGAGAGAATATATGAGGGGCATGATGGATAAATCAAACCTGGACCGTCAATCTGGAATCTGATCCAATGATATTCGTTGATCGATCTTGATAGAAAACCAACATTCCCCAAGGCTTCAATGGCACCAAGATGACATCAAATGGGTCCCTCAAACATGTGGAAGCTTGGTATTGGTCCTAACTATAGTGATGTGGTAGGAACCAAATATCAAAATAGAATAAAAAACCCCAGAATAAGTACTCAACACCTTGACAAAGAGATAATTTTAGATGATAAGCCTCTTTGAGGGGGAAACCTCCTTATACACCACATAAATTTATCAATACCAGATGATTCCAAATGAAAATTTCTCCTTGGTATAAATAGAAGACTAGGAGGTACAATTACAACTAATTGACCCAAGCCGACATAAATAAAATAACAATACTAATGTAATATGCCCCAATTAAGGGGTAATTCTTGAGTGAATCTGGATGCTTTTGTATAAAAGACTCACCTTCCCAAGTGGAATATTTAGCAGGTAGTTTCCTTCACTTAATGAGATACTCTAAAATGGATCGATTCCTCGACTAGTGAATTCTTGTGTCAGTGATAGCTTCAAGATCCAATATGATTTTTCCTTCCTCATCAAGTTCTGGAAATATAGTTTGAATTGGAATCTTGTCACCTATAACCTTGTTTAAGCATGAAACATGAAAAACTGGGTGTGCTCGTGAAGAAGCAGGCAAATCCAATTTGTATGCCATAGTACAAATGTTTTTCATTACCTTATAAGGGCCATAGTAATTTGGTGATAATTTATTATACTTCGTAGCTTGCTTGAGGGACATCCGTTTGTATGGTTGTAGTCTTAAAAATACCCAATACCCTACTTCAAAACTTCTCTCACTACGTTGTTGATATTATTTTTTTTTCATGTGATTCTGTGCCATGGTCAGGTTGTCCTTTAAAAGTTGGAAAACTTGTTTTTGATGCTCGATGTGATCTTCCATTGCTTGAATCTTAAATTTTTATTTTAGATAAGAAGTGATGGAAGGTGGGTGATATCCATAGAGTGCCATAAATGGTATCATTTTTGTTGCGGTATGAAAGGAAGTGTTATACCACCATTCTACCAAGGGTAACCACTTGAACCATTGTGTTTGTTTATGAGAGACAAACAACCAAGGTATCCTTCCAAACATTTGTTCACTATATCAGTTTTTCCATCATATTGAGGATGATAAGATGAGCTATGAGCCAATTGAGTACCCAAAAAAGAAAATAATTTTGTTCAAAAATGTCTAGTGAAGATGGGATCTATGTCACTTAAAATAATATTTGGGATTCCATGTAGCTTTTGAACTATCTCCATGAATATGGTGGCAATTGTGTTGGCTTTAAAAGGATGAGAGAGTGCACAAAAGTGTGTGTACTTAGTATGTCTATCAACAATCACTGTGATGACACTCTTTCCTTCAGACTTCAGTAACCCTGTGATGAAATCCATGGAAGCCTCCTCCCAACGCTGATTTTGGATGACTAATTGTCGTAAAAGACCTGGGGTCTTAATTGTTTCCACATTATTTTGTTGGAAAGCCAAAATTCTGCCACAAACCTTTGAACATCAGTTTTAAGGCCATCCCAAAAACATTCCTTCTTGACCCTATGGTAGGTTTTCAAAAATCTTGGGTGCCCTCCTACCGGAGAGGCGTGCAATTATGAGAGTACCTTTTGTTTCATTTGAGAGTTCTTACATAAATATAAGTGATCTTTGTACCATAGTGAATCATTTTTCCATGTAAATGTATTTGATGCATTGGAATCCTGTTGCAACTTTTGAATGAGAGTCCACTTGTTTTCTTCATCCTTCCATTCATTCCCCACTTCTATTATCCAATCGTCTTGGATGATCGAGATAGCATAGACAAAGGCCTCAACATCTTCATCCTTTCTTGAGAGTGCATCTTCCAAAACATTTTTCTTCCCTTTTTTTATACATGATTTCAAAATCATAACCCAACATCCTGGTCACCCATTTTTGTTGATATTTTGAAGATAGTCTTTGTTCCAAGAAGTATTTAAGACTATCATGATTTGTTTTGAGCTTGAACTGCCTACCTATTAGGTAAGGGCACCATTTATTCAATGCATGTAGTATTTCCACCATTTCCTTCTCACAAATGGGTTTGTGTAAGTCCCTTCCCTTGAGTGGCCGGATTTCAAAATCAAGGGGCCTTCCTTTTTGCATTAGGACAACACCAATGCCATTTCACGAGGCATCACATTCCACCATAAAGGTTTTTATGAAATTTGGTGTGGTCAAGACAAGATCTTTTCACATCACCTCTTTAAGTTGTTCAAAAGCTTTAGTTTCCTCTAGAGTCCATGAAAATGCATCCTTCTTAGTTAATGTCATTAAAGGTGCTTCTATTCTTCCATAGTTCTGAACAAACTTGTGGTAGTAACCTCTCAAACCCAAAAATACTCTAAGATTCTTGAATGTTTTGGGAATCGGCCAGTCCATCATGGCCTTAATATTGTTAGGGTATACCTTGATACCTTCATGAGATACAATATGACCCAAATACTCTACCTCCTTCACCACAAAGAAACATTTGTATGGTTTGGAATATAGTTGTTTCTCCTTTAGTAGTTGTAGCACCTTGTCAACATGTCGAACATGATCCTCCCAAGACTTGCTATAGATTAGTATATCATCAAAAAATACTAATATTTATTTTAGAAGGAAGGGCTTGAAAATGGAATTCATCAACCCTTGGAATGTGGAAGGTGCATTCATAAGGCCAAAAGGCATGACCAAAAATTCATAATGGCCTTCACGAGTTTGGAATGATGTTTTTGGGATATATGCTTCCTTCATTCTAATATGATGATACACTGAACAAAGATCCAACTTTGTGAAGTATATTTCTCCATGTAGTTCTTCTAACAATTCATCAATGACGAGAATGGGAAACTTATATTTAATAGTGATGTTTTTTATCTCTTTATAATATGGACACATACGCCATGAGGCCTCTTTCTTGAGTACCATTATCACCAGTGCAGAGTAAGAACTTTGGCTACGTCTAATAATGTCAACGTCTAACATTGATTCAACCATACACTCAATTTCACTCTTCTGGGAATAAGGGTATCTGTAAGGCCTGATGTTAGGAGGAACACTCCCATAAATTAGGTGAATAGCATGATCATGATTTTGAGTGGGTGGAAGACCTCTGGGAATATCTTCAAATACTTTAGAATACTTATAAATTATCCCTTGGATATCTAGGGTATATATGGATTAGATATTTGAACATCTAGTGAGCATAGTTGTACAATTACACCCTGATGCCCCTTTTTGAATAATTTTGTCATGCCATTAGAGCTTATCACCTTACTAGGTGTTGGCCCTTGACCAAGTTTTGGGAGATCCTTGGTCAAGTTTGACCTATTTTAGGACTTCAACAACTTGTCAAATACGGAGCACAAGACGAAGAGGAGATCATGAGATCTCGGCCCCATTTTAGGGATTTTGGGGTTTTGGGATCATGTAATGGGTATGGGAATGTCGTCCCATGGGTTTAACCATGCTTAGGCCTATTTTGTAATATATATAGAAGACTAGGTGATGTAATCAGAAGAAGTGGTAATGGGTGTGATAAGTGCTAAGTGTTGGTTGCTAAGTGCAAGTAGTGACTATAATGAATTTGTGCATATTGTGTGAGACTTGTAGTGCTAAGTGCAAGCCATTATAAGAGATTGTAGAAGGTTGTGTGCTTATATCTACTCAGGGAAGGAGGATCTAGCGAGCTGCATAGATCTCCTGTCCTCTACGCAGTAGGGTTTTTGAGGCTCTATGCATGTAACCTATTGAAGAAGTCAATAAAGAAGACAAAGAGTTGGTGGACGTAGCCCCAGGGTGGGGGTGAACCATGTACATGTTGTGTTTCTCTTCTTTGTGCAATGTGTTGATGTGCTTACATGTTAATGTCCTTAGTGAATTAATATAGGTGAATGATTTGTCGATGATTAGTGCTTAATAATATGGATGGATGTTAGATCTGACTTATATACATATGCTTAGTGCCTGAATTTGTCGAGATCTAATCTATTCGTCATGATAAGTGTTCTTAGATGCTAGATATGGTTGAATACTGTGATGCTCTATAGTTAGGGTTTAACTGTGTTGTAACTAAGAACTAAGTATTGATGAATGTTAATTGTTGGGTTCTCTTTTAAGTGTTAGAATCACAGATCTGTGTCCCAGCTAAGGTTGTAGACACTGGAGTCCTGCAACCACCCCTGCCTCTACCTCGAGTGAGACTTCATCTACTTCACAGGTGTTGCCGAAAGGGCGAGTAGTTAGGGATTTTTTGGTGTTCTCTTGAGCATTGAACCCTGGTTCTGCCCCTATGACAACAAATGGTTCTGTTTCCAGGACTAAAACTGTGATTGTTGGGAACTAAGAAAGAAGAAGCTTTGTGGAGAGATCCGACCTAAAATTGTGAAAGTTGTGTGTGTAGATCTGTTGCTCTAGTGCGCAGTACTCTACTTAGTTTGTGAATCATTGTGCCAAATAAAAGTAGTCTGAACTGAAGAAAAGAGGTAAGATATGAACGCTTTGTGCTCTGATAAAGGTAATAATAGTGAAAAGTTTTATATTTTAAATCTTTGTGCTCTGTAGAAGTAAGATAAGTGGAAATTTTTGTTTCTAAAGTATGGATCTAGGCATGTTTGATAAGATTTTTCCTAGCTTGAAAACTAGGGCACTGATAGATGAAAGATGATTTGATATAGTAGATCTGATAAGAATAGTGAAAGATATGTTATACCTATGCATAGAGAAAATGTTTGGACTAACAAATGGATGCAAGATCCTAGAAAGAATTTTTTGCAGGTTATCTACCATGATCCTAGTGCACAATACAAGAGAGGCTAGGGATCATAAAGAGAAATAGAGGATTAACCCTTTGTTACGGATGCAAAAGACTGGACCATCTGGCTAAGGAATGTCCTGGTAGAAGATCTATTTGTCTTTTTTGTAGAGCTATGGACCATGAAGTATTGGATTTCCCTAGAATGATAGCCAAGATGGAAAGGATGAATATGAGACAAGAAGACCATGAGAAAGGTCAAGAAACTGAGATTATGGAAGAACCCCAGAAAGAATCAGATAAAGTGTTTCTACATATGAAATAAACCCTGAATGACCACCGACATGTCAACTTATCGGAGATCTTCAAAGAAAAAGAATGCATAGAAGCAAGAATAGGAGACTTCGACATTAACTATGTTCTGGATGAAGAAACACAAGTGAATATTATGACAGAAAGAACTTGGGAAACTTTAGGGGAGCCTGCTATGATTCCTTCATTGGGAGGAATAGGACTATTCAAAGGAAAGATGATAAACCTTTATGGAAAGCTTACCCAGATATCTATGAGTGACAAGGGAACTTTGACAGAGGAAGAATTTGAAGTTCTTAAATTTATTGAGGACATCACTCCATTTACTATGTTTCTCGAAAAATCTTGGATTGAAAGAGACCAGCCCATAAGGAAAGAAAAAGAAGTATTAGAGAAGAGAAAGCAAGAGTTAAAATATTTCATGACAAGGAAGATCGTGCACTTGATTAAAGAACATGAGAATATATCAAAGCCATTTGAAACCAGAGAATTGGATGTTGAAGTTACAAGAATACTAGATCACACCCATAAGATTGCAATACCTATTACAGATACATATGAAGCATTACCCTTGATTTCTAGGAAACAATCTCAATAGCACGAAGTTACTCTTCCAAGAGGAGATATGAATTAGAATGGAAAAAGGAATACCGAGACGAAACTCACTGGGAAAAAGGCTAGAAAGCTAAGTAAGAAGAGAGCTAAGATTGATAAGTTACATAAGGATCCAGAAGGAACTTCGCAGAAGGAAAATGTGAAAAATTGGAACTTCATCAGGATATTAGAGCACCGTCACATGGGATTTTGCCATGGAGAAGCAATATAGAACTTGGGAACAATATAACCATTAGAACAACACTTTGAATGGGAAGAAAGGCATTTAAGGTTAGACATCTCACCACCAGACCGTTGGGACCGTGCCATAATGGGCAAAACTGAGTTAATGAAGGCTTCTTATGCGTTGCAAGTTACCCATTGCTAAGATATCTATTTATCCCATCGCACCATGCACCAAGAATACTTTTTCTAACCGTGAATTTGAGCCCACCGATTAGTTTATTTTCACACAATGATCATCACGCTTTTTCCATCTATCCCATTGCATTGAGAAATTAGTCCTTGAACCTAAGATTTTCAACCCGAGAACTAGAGTTAGGGGATGAGCCAGCCCAACTCCATTGATTAGCTAATGCGATCAAGGCTCATCTTCGTCACGCAAAAGAAGAAGCAGAACAAGCCACCCAGGCCTTGAAGCAAGTGCAAGGCGTACTCGTAGAACATCACAGAGTTGCAGAGCATGAGAATATTTCTCTCTAGAAAAAGTTTGATGAGGAGAAAGCGCAAATGCAGTAAGAAAAGGAACAGTTGCTCGCAAGGAAACTCGAGGTGAAAGAAGAATTCAACAAAGCACTTCGCTCTGTGATAGGCTTAGAGCCACAGGCAGAAGACCGAGTTGAGAATCAAGTAGAACAGCTCGCGAAAGTCATCCAGCAACTACAACAAAGAATAGAAGATTTAGAGATCCGCACAATGCCCAACACTCCACATGATGTAAGAGATCAAAGAGAAGCGACTAGCCGGAGTGCAGTCGAGAGAATAAAGTCTCTTGCCATGGAATGCAAGCAAATTAGTGATCGTAGTTCCTAGAATTATGAGAAACTCACTGAGAATGAAGAACTGAAGGCACTGGAGTCACAGCTCCTGGAGGTGAAGCAGCAAGAAGAGACAATACAGGCGCAGTTGAAGTCCCTGTTAGCTGTGGAAATAATGAAGTGATCCCAGGAGCATCACACTGCCTAAAAACAGTTTCACACCGTTCAGAGAAAAGTCATGGAAGTGACTCAGAGGCACCAACCTATACAAGATGAGGCTTACCAATTGTTTATAGAGATCAAAGGCCAAGGACAAGAACTAGAGAAAGTTGTTGTTGGAGCAGAACAATGCCTAGAAGGACCCATGAATGAAGCAGTCATCCAAGAGTTCGTTGAACAGGAGGTCATGGCACAACAACAAGTCGAATCCGCTCGAGCCAAGTTCGAGGCTTTTGAAGAAGAACTAGCTAGACCAGAGTGACTTGGGATGAGTCACAGGTGAGTGTTGGGGGCATGTTGGCACTTGACCAAGTTTTGGGAGATCCTTGGTCATGTTTGACCTATTTTGGGACTTCGACAGCCTGTCGAACACAAAATGCAAGACGAAGAGGAGATCGTGGGATCTCGGCCCCCTTTTAGGGATTTTTGGGTTTTGGGATCATGTAATGGGTATGGGAATGTCGACCCATGGGTTTAACCATGCTTAGGCCTATTTTGTAATATATATAGAAGACTAGGCAATGTAATGAGAAGAAGTGGTAAGGGGTGTGCTAAGTGCTAAGTGTTGGTTGCTAAGTGCGAGTAGTGACTGTAATGAATTTGTGCATATTGTGTGAGTCTTGCAGAGCTAAGTACAAGCCATTATAAGAGACTATAGAAGGCTATGTGCTTAGATCTACTTAGGGAAGGAGGATCTAGCGAGTTGCACAGATCTCATGTCCTCTATGGAGTAGGGTTTTTGAGGCTTTGTGCATGTAACCTATTGAATAATAAAATAAATAACACAAATAGTTGTTGGACATAGCCCCAAGGTGGGGGTGAACCACGTACATGATGTGTTTCTCTGCGTTGTGCAATGTGTTGATGTGCTTACATGTTAATGTGCTTAGTGCTTTAATATAGATGAATGATCTCTCGATGTTTAGTGCTTAATAATATGGATGGATGTTAGATTTGATTTACATACATATTCTTAGTGCCTGAATTTGTCAGGATCTAATGTGTTCTTCATGCTAAGTGTTGTTAGATGCTAGATCTGGTTGAATACTGTGATGCTCTGTAATTAGGGTTTAACTTTGTTGTAACTAAGAACTAGATATTGATGAATGTTAACTAGTGAGTGCTCTGTTAAGTGTTAGAATCACTTATCTATGTCCCAGCTAAGGTTGCAGACATTGGAGTCCTGCAACCACCCCTACCTCTACCTCGGGTGAGACTTCATCTACTTCGCAGTTGTTGCCAAAAGGGTCAATAGTTAGGGTTTTGTTGGTGCGCTCTTGAGCGTTGAACCCTAGTTCTACCCATGTGCCAACATTGGGTTTCCCTGTGATACCCCTTAACTCAATTTCCTTTCCCTCCAATGAAAATTTCATGAAAAGTTCTTGAAAATTAAAATCCATTGTTCCCAATGATTGTAGCCATTGGACTCCTAGTACGACATCAACACCACTCATGGGTATTGAAATAATTGGAGTATTCAATTACATTTTCCCCCATAGTAAGATTGATCTTATGTCATTTTCCTAAGCAATTGATAGTTCCTCCATTTGCAATCATTACTTGAAACTCTAGTGCTGGATATATAAATAAATTGAGATCTTTGGCTAATTTATAGTGAATGAAATTATGAGTATTACCAGAATCAATTAGGACTATTACCTTTTTCTTTTTGATATATCCTTTGATATTGAGGGTTTGAGGAGTGATAATTCCAACCAATGAATTGCATGATAGCATGGGATTCAAATCTTTAGAAGAAATCTCTTCTACGTTTTCATCTTGAGATAGTTCTTGTTCTTGTTCTTGTTTTTCTTCCTCTTCACAATCTATGTAGAATAATTTCTTATCACCACACTTATGTCCCTTACTATACTTGATGTCACAATTAAATCATACACCTTTTTATTGTCTTTCCTCCAATTGTTGAGGTGTCAACCTTGTAGGTTGAGGTGTTTTAAAAGAAGGAACATTATTCTCTCGATAGATGTTAGGAGTGATCCTTCTAGTAGCCATAGCCATATTTTTACTTTCAACATCTATTTCCACCCTGAACACATTCTCTAATGATTTGGGATCCCAAAGGAAAACCTCATGTTGAATGTTATCCTTTAAATTTCCTATGAATACAACAATCAGGCACTCATCTAGAATGTGCTTCGTAACTGAACCATTTTTCTCGAGATTTATCAATTGGATAAATAAGGTATTGCTCCTTGCATCCTCATAGTGTGTTATCATTTATTCCATGAAAATTGTCCATGTGACAAGTGATTTGCGAGAACAAAGCCATCGATACCACACAAATTGATTGGTTTCTAAATATAAAGAAGCAATTTGTACCTTTTGTGTATGTGGCACATCATGTAGATCAAAGAACTTCTCCATCTAAAGTATCCATGTGGTTAGATCCTTGCCATCAAAATTCCTCATATCGATCTTAGGAAAGTGGTTGGCCTTCAACCCAAAGTTGGAGTTTCTCTAGTATTTATTCATCTTCCTTGTGTCCTCATCATGAATTTCATGGGATACATTTTCATTTTCAAGTGGACTCTCTATTAGTAAATTTTTCAATCCTTCCATGATCTCCCTTTTTAAACCATCCATATTAGTATCCTTTATCACCTCAAACTTATCTTCAGTTGAATCCATCATCCCTTGTAGTTCATCTTTCTTAATGTCTTATTTTGTAAATCATTTATGTCCATGCGCATTTCTTCACCTTCATCAAAACTCCAAGAAGTACTTTCTGAAGGCTTATTTGGTGTAGAAGTTCCCTTTTTTGGTGGTATCTTGTCCAAGTATCACTTTTAAACCTTGATTTTGGAGGTGGTTCTGCTAGACGATATTGCTTCTGTTGTATCTCCAAAATTTAGGCCCTTCTGGGTCTGGATATTATGTTTTATATTTCTATGATACATCTTCTCTGCAGTTCCATAGGTCTAATCAAAATTGTATGTGCCAAGTAGAAGTTATGGTAACTTCCCCACACCTTGTTGATTTTTTTCCCTTCCAGGAGAGTGTACTTGTAAAGCATGCCAAGAGAACAATATCTGATATTTGATTCTAAAACTTGCACCAAAAATACTACAAACTATCCACTTTCCAATGCAATCAATCTCAAATAATTTAGATACTCATTGAACAATATATCATCGTTTACCTAGAACACTTGTTTGAGACTAGTTAATATGACTAGTCAACTACCCTATCTTACATAGGGTGTATATACAAAATTCGAATTACCAAGAAGCTGAAATTTTTATCACAGATACCTTAATAATTTATTTGAATAGACTCCTAGTTTTAAGGTCTGAAACATCACAGAAACAATTTTATTGATAAAATTATGGGATGACTAAATTTAGGATGATTCTAGAACCATATCTTAGACAGGATATATCTCTAAAAGTATAAGGCCTCAACAGCTAAAATTTGAACCCCACATACCATGATCCATATAATAAATATTTTCCAAGGGATTCCTTCTGAAACATCACAGAAAAAAAATTATCACAAAAATTCCAAGGTGTGTCAGATGTAGCAGAAAAACCCCAAGACCTTTAGCTATGATACCAAATGTTAAGAAACAAATATCAAAATAGCATAAAAACCTCAGAATAAGTATGAAACTCCTTGAAAAAGAGAGAGTTTCAGATAATAAGCCTCTTCGAGGGAGAAACCTCGTTATACACCACATAAATTTACCAATACCAAATGATTCCAGTTGTAAAGGTATCCTTGGTATATATAGGATATTAGGAGGTACAATTACAACTAATGGACCCAAGCCGTCATAAATAAAATAACAATACTAATGTAATATTCCCCAATTAAGGGGTAATGTTCCACTATTTAGGGCTTAACAAAGTGTGACATGTGTCACTCATTTTTGCAATGTTGACATGTTTATCCAGTGGGTTTCCTACATCCATGTAGCAGTCACTGATTTTCCTTGACAATGCTTCACTGGCAGGCTAACGAGACACTCAAACATTGTGATTTGATATCTGAGAGTAGTTCTAGATTATTGATCGGTCCCTCTTGAAAGAGTTCTGCGAGTTGATATGGACCATCCATCGAAGGTACACCCATCGAAGGTACTCGGAACCAGGAACCATGAGGAACTCTAATGTAGGAGCTTTGATGACCGTCAATATAGATATATAGATAAAATTGGATTTGGACCATTGATCGAAGGAATTGTATCAGAGTGGTTGAGGCTTAAATTTCATATAGGACTCCAAAGAGAGGACTCTGAAGGGACTCAGAAAACAAAATATGAACCATCCATCTGAGCTCCGAGAATCACAGAGGATTGTTGATCTCTCCGTGGTAGAAAAACAAAATTTGGCTAAGGAAATGATCATCATGTTGACGCTAGCCTGTACATGTAGTGACTTTCTATTGGAAAACAAATATGTTGACATGGCAGGGAAGTGTGACATGTGTGACCCAAATATGATATGATTTGGGTAACTTTTGGTGGGTTCTACCTGTCCACGTGGTAGTTTTTGATTGACCCTAATAGTGCTTTGCTATTAGGATGACATGCCACCTATTTGGGAAGCTGCAAGATCACCGATCAAATTTGGGTCATTAATCTCTTGGGACACGGTTGATGGAGTGATGATATCAGGGTCGTACATCAGAGTTTATCCATTTAGAGTGTTGAAGGATCGGGCTCAAATGGGACTCTAATAATATGACTACAAAGAAAAATCACAGTCATTGATTGGAGGAATAGGAGACCAAACAAGAGCCATTGATATCACCACGGTTGAAAGAAAAAAATGGCTAAGGAATGAACATTGTCTTGTTGATGTCACCCTAGACATGTCGTACCCTCTCACTGGTCTCCACTAACATTGATGTGGCAGAGAGGTAGGACATGTGTCACCTATATCTGATATTTTTACTTATGCATGTGGTGGGTTCCACATGTCCATGGGGCAGTTATTGATTGGCTCTGGCAGGTGCTATGATGGAAGCCAAGATGTCATCTATTCTACATTTCACTGACGACGACATCATCATCGACACTATACAAACTTGCATCGGGGGTTTCTTTATGCATTTTCCCAATGATGACCCTTAACCTAATCTCCACCATTGTTTTTTTGTCGACGTGAGGAGAGGCATTGATCTGGCTCAAGAAAAAATTGTGATCGACTAAGGCACGAACACTATTATGTTGATGTCATATCGACAGGTGGAGACTTTGTATTGGACCATGAGGGCACTAAACTAGCATCCAAGTAGGACACGTGTCACCTGGATTTGAAATATTCACTTGTGCATCCTATGGGTTCAATATATCCATGTGGAATCCACTGGTTGGATCTGACAATGGTATGTTTGTGATATGACACAACATTTGGTTGGGAGGCTTTAATACTCGAGAGAAAACTTGGACCATTGATCTTCTCGGGGGCATGATTCATGGCGCCTATCAAATCTAGGTCGTTCATTAGAGGTGCACCAATCAGAGCGCTCTAGATTCAAGTTGCAATGGGAACTCCAATGAGGGAACTTTTACAACCATTGATTTAAAGGGTCACGTGTGCGACGTGATATGAGTTGTCAATCTCTCGGGGTTCAAAAAACTATGAAAATTTTGCACTTTTAGGTCATGGTCTTATGATAATCCCCTAGGATGTTGACTTGGCGCCCTTTTCTCGTGAAACTATCCCCTTTTGGACCACGAAAAACCCCCTATGGACTGTGACAAGCCCCTTTTGGACTGTGAAAATCACTCGAGGGATTAATTTTTTCCTTGTGCACAAAGGTGCATAGATTTTCTTGTTGTTTCTTCATACTTCCTTGAGAAAATTTGACTTTGAGCTACGCATAGGCTCCTGAAGCTTAAATTTATGATACTAACTCATCTGATGTCATCCTCATAACTTCAGTCAACCTTCATTTAATTGCAAGAACAAATACAGTATTAACACTCTCCATAATGTGCAGGCTACTTCAAAGGGGCATCGACTAAAATAACAAAAAGGGTTAAATTGATATGGTTATTTATCATTCATAAAAGTAATTCATTAATACAAATATCATTATGATAATTTTTACCATGTTGATTAGTTGATACCATTGATTCGGCTGCCATGTTTTCTTGCTCTCATTAAGCATTCTCATCTACATGATATGACATTGAAACAAGAAAGGTTATAAGTACACCATATGTAAGTAAATACTAATAACTGTAATCCATACTTATGATTTTATAGCCATAATACTGTCATGGTCAAGCTACACACCACCATAGTTAGGTTGCACTCCACCATCATGGTGATGCCTTCAAATACTAGTCTCATTATTGTTGTTTCTCTCTTTCCTAAAACATAAAGACATTCATTTATGGGAGAAATTAATTGTGAATATATTTTACAAGTAATCGACGATTAAAGTCCAATTATTTAACTTATGATGTTGTTCAAAGGGGAAGATTTTGTTTTCCCCATGCTTTTTCAATGTTCAACCAGGGCTTGAAAGACAAACTTGAAACTGAGATGGAGATCTTCTTCAATGGTAGTGACTTTGAAATGACCCCCCTGCATTGCATAAGATCACAAATTTGTATTATTGGATGAAATTAAATAAAAGTGGGATGATGATAGGAATGACAGTTTAACTATTTGGTACCTATAATTCGTGCTTTCAATTTCATGTAACCACTTTGGCCAAGTTTGTGTTGCCCATGTTTTTCTAGTCTTTCCCTAGTTTCTTTTGACATGCCTAGGAGCCTATGAAAACTTTTAAATAGATTTTATATGGAAATTTTTATATAGAATTAAAGAAATTTCAACATATTAAATTCAAAATATCATATTCCTTCCTAGATTGGCTAGCCTATTTCCTTCTTTTCTCATTGTCTTCTTCTTTGCATCCTCCATTAGATTCTTCCACTCCCTCTTGGGAATCATTGAAGGATGCTCATACCTAGGTTTTATTTGTAAATTAACCCTATATTGATCCCTCACATATCTCAAATATGTACTTGCCAATGAGGTGACTCCACTTTTGTTGAAGGATTCACCAAATAGGTCAGCCAAGTGGTCAAGAAGATCCTTTTTAAAATTGGAAATTTGAGCATTTCAATGTGTGTGTATGGTGGGCACAAAAATATCTAAGGCCTTGTCATTCATATACTTAAAAAATGTTGTTTCATGTGAAACAATATGATCATTAATTTAAAATAATCAAAGACATGTACATTTCAATTAGATAATAAGAAATAATTAAGATATTCATAAATACCTAAGATTTTTTATATCTTGATCGGAACAATGTTCTCCTCCATCAAAAAGGTAACTGACATTGTTCCCTTACTAGTAAAACATGGCAATCCAAGAAAGTAATTTGTAGAATCAATAGTTGGGTAATCTCCACCATAATGTGCACAGTTTGAGGTGCATTGGGAGGGTGTGTCATGGGCCCTAGAAGGTGCAGCCATTTGAGTCATGGGGATATCAACCATAGGTGGAGAGGAAAATATCCTTTTGGTTATGTGGCTCGTGCTAGGACTATGTGGCATTGGCGCATCGATTCTACCAACACCAACCTCACGAGTAGGATCATGAGCAACTTTAAAAAAATCCTATAGAAAGAAAAGTTGTTTTTTTTTCCAGATCATATAAAAGTAGAAAACCAAAATTCACAAATCAATATATGTTATAAATAATATTTTTAAAAGATGGTTCTTATCCCATATCGTTGTATATCTTCCATAAAATCTTTGGATCTTTATTTTTTCTCCTCCGTTGGTTCACACGTAACCAATGCAATAAATTCCATATTTTCCTTTCCCAAAGATTTTTTAATTTCCTCCATCAGGTTGATGGATTCGAAATATTATTCATCATCGACCATATTGTCAACATCAAGTGTTAAAAAATACATATATCAACAAAAAAACAGATTAATTTAATTAAAAAAACAATAATAAAATTCACTTTAAATGGATATGGATATTGTAAGTCGTTTACCTACTTCAAGGATGGTGCCTTCCCATGATCACCTTGCCACAATATAAGAAGCATGCCATATTAAAATGTCACCTAATAATGTAAGAAGCATGAGATATCAAAATGAATTTTAAAGATAAAAAATAAGAGTCATTAAATAGAGGTTGGTTAAATTTATGGTGTCAACATCCATCTTATACAATGTATCAACATATATTTTCATTCATCTTCCTATGAACACCATTAATATGTGCATATTTTGTTTAAAGATGTATCTCTGTTGATAAATCTCATCTAAACCATATTTTCATCAAAGAAAACAAATTTCATTCCTTACTCCAAAAACATCCTAATATGTAACAATTGTCAATTGCATGCAAATAAAATAAAAATAGAAGTTTCACTAAATGATCATTAATATGGTTTAATAATGACTTAGGTTGAGAAGGGTAAGATCAAAATGGTGGAATGATGATGAATGGTATACATTCTAACAAGGTACGAGCTTGGCCAGTTCTAGGCATTTTTTCTTCAGTATTTAAACTTACTTTGTTTTGTGAATTCCATGTATTCCAATAGGATGATGAACCATGAATCCAAGAAGGAAAAGTGGTGATGAAATACCCAACAAAGAAATATTTGTTTTTGAAACCAAGTCATTGTTTGAGTTTCCCTTATAGAACAAAGTATAGGAATGTATTGAAAAAAAATATATTGAAATAGATTGATACTGGAGGAGACCTTTTGTAATCTTGAGTGATGAAGCAAGTGAATGGGGTAAAGTGAATGTGGAAACTAAACTCTATTTTTCCATGTGAAGGTGTAGATCATATTTGATCCACAAGTATTCTTCTTTAATCTATGTTACACACTTCAATTTATTATAGGGAACTTGAACTAGTGGCTTAGTTCTTCATATTTAAACTTGCACAATGGCGGAACTATAAAATTAGAAACCCCTAATCTGGGAATCCGAAAATCCAAAAAATCACAAAAATGTATTTTTACAAAATTCAATATTTGGATGTGGAACTATGACTCAATGGAACCTTTGTCTTTAAATTAAAACTTTTAGAGGTGATCAAAATTGGAACTAGAACCATAAATCCAAGTTGTGGAAATCCAAGATTTCTCTTTGTCGACCTTTAAATAAGTGATGGATGGTTCAAACCCTAACTAGATGGAACCCTCAATCTGAAAATCCAGAATTTATTTGAAGTGTATTTTAAACAAAATCTAGATTTGGATGCCATGTCATGTGATCCACCATGGGGATTTCACCATGTTGGACAATATCGTATTGCGTTCATTGATAAAGGGGGTTTTTAAATTGTGAAAAATAAAGTCAATATATTGTAGGTATTAGGGGGGAGGATGTACAGTATCAGGGCATTTATAGGTATTTGAGGGTACAAAAAGTAACATCTATTAAAAAGAGGGGCTATTTTTATAGGAAATATGTATTGGGTGGGGGGTTCAATAAAAGGATTTTGGGAGGTATTTATGAATATCTAGTGATATTAGGTGATCCAGATTTTATGAGTAGAACGAAATGAATACAAATTATTAACAGGTGCTTCACACAAAATAATAGAGATACAGTAAAACTGGTTTTCTATTCAATAAGGAAATAAGTTGAAACTATAAAATGGAGCGGAAACAAGCTTGTTGGAATGGTGGCGGCTTATCTCTGAGAAGAGATGTGACGACTATGCTCATTCACAAGAAGATCATTACAATGAGGCTCTGAAGGCCTTCTTACAATAAAAAATAATTCCAAAAACCCTATATATCCAAAAACCTAACCCTAGGAGATGAAGCGCCAAAAGTCATGTGGGCCCCGTTTGGGTAAGTTAGTACATCAACTTCCCGGGGTCGTAACTTTTGCATACGATCTTCGTTTTAGGTGTATGATAGCCCGTTGGAAAGGTATCGTTGAGGATATTCATTTTGGGGGCCCAATAATGCCTTTGTCGATCATCAAAAATCTCGATCTTGAAAAACCTTCATTTAGGCCCTCAAAATGGCCCTGGAAGTTAAAACTACTAAAAGTAGTAAATTGTTAAAATTGTCAAAAAAATGCTTTTATCCAATTGGAAGAGGTGGGTGGCCACTGATATCCACCTGGATCAATCCTCCATCCTTAGGAAGAAGTGGTCTCCATTGTGTTGAGTTCCCCCATCAAATGAGGAAATTTATGTTGAATTTGGCCCCGGGTGAGCCACTTTCCTTGTTGCAGGAGTGCCCTGCTTTGATGACTCGATAAAGCTAGATCCTTTTGCTGTCGAGTGCCCTTGATATTTGTGTCCACAATATAATCATTGGATTCCCATTGTATGCAGATGGGGTTGAGCTCTATTGGTGTCAGTGGCTCTTCTACGTCTGAGGTGTCCAATAATGATGGGAAATAAGGGAGAAGGAGATCCACATTGAACACTAGGTGCAGGCCAAGGAAAGGAGGAATGTTGAGCTCAAAATAATTATCCCCCATGGCCTTGGTGATGGTTTACAAACCATAACGGAGTGGGTGAAGCTTCCTATGGGGTCCTGTAAGGCATTCTTTCTACAAGTGCAACCAAACTTTGTCGCCCACCTGAAACTTATGTGGAACCCAATGTTGATCATGGCGCTGCTTGTACTTGTCATTGGACTTCTATAGGATATCCTGAACCTGTTGAAAAATGTGTTGGATCCACTCAATGAACTAGGTGGCTTTGTCATCTTTATTTGAAGTAGGAGATGATTCGATCAAGGTGACCGCAAGGGGAAGTGAAACATCTATGGGACCCAATGGTTGGAATACCAATCCCACCTGAAAGGGGTTGTGGCTGGTTGAGCTATGCAGGGCTTGGTTATAGCTATGTTGGACATAGGGAAGGCTCTCATCCCATGTGCGAGGGTGCTTTGAATTATACATGCGAAGTATATGCACAATCATTTGATTGACGACCTCGGTTTGGCCATCTGTCTGGGGGTGGAAGGTCGTGGATTTGGTGAGCTTGGTGTCCTACAGTGACTAGAGGCTTGACTAGAATGTGTTGATAAATAGACTATCCCGATCTGAGACAATGGTTTGTGGGATTCAAAAATGTACCCAGACTCATTCAAAGAAGATCTTGGTAGTGGCATCTGCTGTGATGTTCTTCTTGAAGGCAACCAGAATCGCCATCTTAGAAAAGAGATCAACAACCATAAAAGCACAGTCATTTCCCTGCTTAGTGGATAGGAGGCCTGACATGTAGTCCATTGATATGGATTCCCATATCCTGTCAGGAGTAGGAAGAAGGGTGTACAGGCCCTATTTCTTAGTGGTTAGCTTGGCAATAGCGTAGGCAGTGTTGGACCTGATATACTTGCTGACCTCCTATCGAAGTTTCGACCAGTAGAAATGTTTATGTAGCATCACCACTATCTTTTCAGTGCCAAAGTGTCCTCCCACCCGAATGTAGTGGGCTTCCCAGATCAGCTTCTCTCCCTCTCTTTATGGAACACAAATATGGCTTAGACGACACAACAACCCATCCTGAAGATGGAAATTATCGACAACTATGTTTTCAGCCAAAATTTTGTAGGTGGTGGTGAAGTCTAGGTTTGTCTCATAGATTTGGGGCCATCCAGAGGTCTCATGGTCGAAGGATTCTAGCACAATGGTGAGTGCTGCGACTGGAGGTATGCTGAGGCAATCGATGACATGATTGGTGCTTCATGTTTTATACTTGATGTTGAGGTGGAATTTCTACAAGTATGTGGACCACTTTTGATGACGATCATTCTGCAAGTTTCCTTGTGTCTGCATGAAATGCAGTGGCTTATGATCAGTGTGGATGACTATCTCATTCCCAAGAATGTAATGTCTCCACTGGCGGTAGGCTTGCACAATGGAGTACATTTATTTTTCATAAGTAGGGTACTTACAGACAACATCTGATAGTCTCTCACTATGATAGGACACGGGGTGGTCATGTTGAGTAAGAACGACACCCACCGCATAGTCTGAAACATCTGTCTCGATCTCAAAGGGTTGTTACAAGTCTAGTAGTGAAAGTACTAGGCTGAGCACAAGCTCTGCTTCAAATCGTCGAACGCTTATTGTTGGTACTATCCCCACGCAAATTTATCCTTACCACAACCCCTATTTATTTAGCTAAGGGCCCATGCAATATGGGATAATCCCAACACAAACCTGTGGTAGAAATTGGCAAGGCCTAAGAAGCTCTAAATCTTAATGAATGTGGTTAGGGTTGGCTAGTCATGGATGACTTGGATCTTGGTTGGATCCACATGTACGACATGCTGATAAATTATGTAGCCCAGGTAATGGACCCTGCCCATGCCGAAGGAGCATCTTTCCAAGTTGGCATATAGCTTGTGCTTCCACAAGGTGTGCAAAACTTGCTGAATATGCTGCAAGTTTTCGACCAAGTCCTGTTGTAAATGAGAATGTCATCCAAATACACCACTACAAAAGTATTGGTGAAGGGTCATAGGATATCATCCATCATCCTCATGAAAGTGGCTGGAGCATTTGTCAAACCAAAGGGCATGACCAACCATTCAAAAATTCCTTCCTTTGACTTGAAGGTGGCTTTCCCTACATATATCTATTCTATCGGGATCTGGTGGTAGCCAGACTTCAAATCAATCTTACTGAAGTATTTGGCCCCGTGATTTGATCAAGGAGGTCATCAATTCAGGGAATCAGGTATCGATTTCTGACTGTGATTTTATTCAGATCATGGTAATCAATGCAAAGTCACCAGGTTCCATCTTTCTTATGTACCAGCATGATTAGGCTCCTACAAGGTGATGAGATGGGATGGATGTGCCCCTTGTGGAGAAGTTCTTGGATCTGTCACTTGATATCCTCATTCTATAACAGAGAGAGACGATAGACTGACCCATTGGGCAGCGGTGCACAGGGGGTCAGATCTATGGTATGCTTGACCTGGCAGTGCAGTGGTACCCTAGTAGGTGAGGAGAAGATATCTTAGTATTCTTCCATGACCTTATCTACTTGCTTCTACTGTGTGGAGAGGTTGGTCGTAGAGATCCTGGATGTGGCTATGATCTTTTGCTTATTCTCAGAGTGAATCACGAAGAAGACAAACTTCCCTGTCTGATAGATGACCTTCCTTTTCTTAGTAGAGATCAAGGAAATAGCACTAGGTGGGACTGCCTCAGGTATCCTTTACGATTTCCTGCTCAAAGTAATAATAACACTACGAGGCATAGACTCATATATAGCAGGATGTTTCCATAAATAAGATTGCACAAAAAGAACGTCACAAACTTCGAGAGGAGTAACATCACACAATACCTCTTTGAAGGGCTTGATGTCGTATGACAGTCGACACTGTTGGTTGACGCGTAGATCGCTTCCTTGGTGAAGCCATCTGTTGTAACAGAAATCAAAATCGACTATGTTGCACAAGAAGGAGGGGCACATGTTGTTACGGCAAGCAGGAAACCAAGGGCCGCCAATGATTTGATATAAGAATGGAAAAAGGAATGCTTTGGGATGGCTGGCCTTCTTGATATAGAAGTGATGGGGTTAGAGATTCTTTCCCTAGAATCTGTTGGAAGGTTCGCACCAGCTTGGAATGCTAGACAAGGTCCCCTATAGGTTCTGATTAATAATGCGGGCATTTTCTCCATTGTAGCACCTCGAACTTTTTCTAAAGATGGCTTTGAAGAACATATGACTGTTGTAGAAAGATATAGCCCCACATGGAAGACCTTCTCCTTCAAGGAACTGATTGAAGCTGCAGACAAGTTCTATTATAATAAAAACTTGGGAAAGGTGGCTTTGGCACCATTTACCTTGGTCAATTGGCAGATGGATCATAATTTGTTGTCAAAAGATTAAAAGTTTGGAGTATCAAAGCTGAAGTGGAGTTTACAGTGGAATTTGAGATTCTCGATCAACTTAGACACAAAAATCTATTGAGCTTGCGTGGATATTGTGCTAAAGGCAAGGAACGTCTCATTGTTTATGATTACCTGCAAAACTCAAGTCTGCATACACATTTACATGGTCGATACCCTAAACCATCCCTCCTTGATTGGCCCAAAAGAATGAACATAGCAATTGGATCCACCGAAGGTTTAAGAGTACCTTCATCATGCAAACCCTTATATAATTCACAGAGATGTCAAGCAATATACTGCTAGATTCAAACTTTCAAGCACGGGTTGATGACTTTGGTTTTGCTAAAATTATACCAGATGGTGCAACACATACGACCACATGAGTTAAAGGGACCCTGAGCATTTATGAACTACCTTTCGGATCCGAACAGGATAGTGACAGAGCTCTCATGCTTTGTTTTTATGGTTTCTTTATGTCTGAAGTTGGAAATTATCGTTATAAAGGCACAGACATAAAGGTAGATTGCAGAAAGTTAACATTACAAATATGAATCAGCTCTTAACTCAACCTATGTATAACCAGTAGTGTCTTCTCGAGGAGCAAAACAACCATCTCTGCAGTTAGCTGAACATCAAGCTGCAGTGGAGGGAATGGCAGAGCCTATGATTGAATTTGAGTATTCTGTTAAGCAACCGAATCACGCAAAAATCCTCTTTAGTTGCAACCGTTTTGTCTACAGCCAACTCAGCCAAATTTGCAGGAGAGTGGAATGCAGCGACCATCTCTACAACTCTGATAAATTTCAGTGATGTAGCGAAGCCGAAACAAGTTCATAACATGACCTATCTCGATGAATAATCATACGACTATGAATCTTGCGCGCTTTTATCTTTTACGTACATTTAAGTGAAATGATTATTATATTAAAGCTTGAAGAAAGTCCTCGGAAGATTCAGCAGGTTTTGAATGTGTTTCATCATATGGAATACAGGCGAGAGAATTTTCCGCTTAAACCATTCGAACCCCATTCTGGAAAATATGCACGTTTGAAAATGGACTTGAACCGGACAGAAAGACACCTGTTGAAAGGAAGAAAAGCCAAGAGTCATTACCCTAAAACCCGGTCCAGATTGGCAGAGAGCTGCCAGATGCGCCTAGCAGTTACAGAAGACAAACCGTTCAGATTCCTGCATGCAAACAGTTTTATTTTTCTGTTTAAAGAGGGAGGAGGTAGCAGAATAAAAAGGGGGACAGCCCGGGAGCCTTTGAGAGGCTGGTTTTGTAATGTATTATGTTTATCAAATATAGAACAAAGTTCTAGAGATTCTATACTTGGTCACTGTCTGATTCCGTTTTCTTCCAGTGTTATCATTTCTGAAGTTTTCATCACTGTTTTTTCTGCCTTATGTTCATTACTTTCAGCTTGTATGGTTACAATTCAGTATAACCTCTGTTGTAGCTATTTAGAAGCATCCTTTAATGTGTAGTTTTTCCTCTGTTTTGTCGTGAGTGCAACAAGACCTGTACTTTAATCATTTTGCCTCATTTACAAGTTTTATTTGTGCGCAGCCTTTCCTCTGTCTTTTATCGAGACAAGACCTGTGTTCAAATATTTGAAATTTCAGTGTTATTTCTTCTATTGAAAGGAAGACCAGATGCTTGGCTTTTTCTTTCAGTTTTGTTCATCCCTATCTGCTATCCATTTTCATGATTTTAAAATGAATTAGACAAACGAGGTCATGCCTTTTGTTTCTGGTCTATAAATTAGTGGAATGACTATGTTAGACCTGGTTCTAGAAGCCTCCTATGACTGACCGATCAACAAGATTTATTTCTTTTAAAAAATGTGCTAAGACTTGGCTCTTTTACAGCCTAGAGTCGACTCTTGCGACAACATTTTCTGGCATCGTTACCGGGGACGGAGGACGAGGTTATCTTCCCTGGGGGACGATAAAGTTCAAATCTATCTCTTGATGGTGAACAAGGGATAAACATTCAATTGGATGTGATCATTCACCTGGCGACTCCTTGGTTCGTAGACTCTACATGATTTTTTTGGCGACTCCACTGGTCTCAAATGTCGAGCTCGTTTGCTGCTCGAATTGCTGCAAGGTTTGCTCCTCTGGACTTTGCAAATGTTTGTGGCTTTCCAAATGCTGTTCCAGACATTAAAATTTGGGGGGATATTCTTCCTAAATTTGGAGAAGATGAGGGCGATGATCCTGGTCAACATTTGTTTGAATTCCACAAGCTCATGGTAGAATTAGATGTACGTCATGAAGATGTCCTCATGAAATTGTTTATGTTTTCATTGGAAAAAGATGCTAGACTCTGGTATAAATCTTTACCCCATTCCAGTATTCCTTCCTTGAAATGTTTTCACACACTTTTTAATCAACATTGTAAGAGGATATATTCTGCTGAAATCATTTTTGAAGATTGTTGTGATACAAGTCCTCTTGATGAGGAGGAAGAAAAAATAGAAATCTTTCAAGTTTATGAAGATGAGCAGTATGAGGAAGAGAAGGGTCTGCCCCTGCACAACTCTGTTGCAGCTTCTACTCACACATATTTACAGCTTTCACACACTCTCGGATATGAGTGTCAAATTTCTTCCAGCTCTGAAAATGTAAATCCTTTTTTAAATGGTGACATCCATTTGTTCCATGGAACTTTACAGCCAGTTAGCGAACCTATTTATGACGATTTCCTGCCAATAGATTAGGTTTTAGACTCTACTCTGATTCATGAAAAAGATATGGCTGCCTTGTTCAATGATTCTGAGCATCATGAATCAGAGCATAGAGTAGTCATGGATATTTTAAAACCTCAGTTTGATATGTTTTTCCAAGACCCTTTCGCTGATATTTTGGATTCATTTAATGGAGGAATATGCTGTGTCATGAGTGTTTGGTCTCAAGAATTGATGAAGGGTTTGCACATCCATGATCACCAACAGGTCATATGGGGATTGTCAACTTTCTTTTTCGGCCGGCTTGAAGAAAGTGTAAAAAAGTTTCAAGTAAGTAGGCAATTGTTGGATTGGCTTCACTGGAATTTTCGTATCATTTGATGCTGGAAATTTTTTCAGTAGTTAGAGTAGGTGATGTATATAAATAATCTTGACTTCAAGCACTAGATTGCAGCGGTAGTTTTCAATATATTTTCAGTCCAGTATCCAGTATGGTTTTTTTATAAGCATTATGACTCCATAGCCCAATGGATGAAGGCACTCGGTCTACGGTTCTTGGCACTTTCAGGAAAGCACCATCCCTAGTTGGAGCCAATGTTGTAACATAAATCAAAATCGACTATGCTTCACAAGAAGGAGGGGCACATGTTGTTATGGCATGCAGGAAAACAAGGGCCGCCAATGATTTGATATAAGAATGGAAAAAGCAATTCTTTGGGATGGTTGGCCTTCTTGATATAGAAGTGATGGGGTTAGAGCTTCTTTCGCTAGAATCTGTTGGAAGGTTCGCACCAGCTTGGAATGCTCGACAAGGTCCCCTACAGGTTCTGATTAATAATGCGGGCATTTTCTCCATTGTAGCACCTCAAACTTTTTCTAAAGATGGCTTTGAATAACATATGATTGTTGTAGAAAGATATAGCCCCACATGGCAGACCTTCTCCTTCAAGGAACTGATTGAAGCCGCAGACAATTTCTATTATAATAAAATCTGGGGAAAGGTGTCTTTGGCACCGTTTACCTTAGTCAATTGGCAGATGGATCATAACTTGCTGTCAAAAGATTAAAATTTTGGAGTATCAAAGCTGAAGTGGAGTTTACAGTGGAATTTGAGATTCTCGGTCAACTTAGACACAAAAATCTATTGATCTTGCGTGGATATTGTGTTGAAGGCAAGGAACGTCTCATTGTTTATAATTACCTACAAAAATCAAGTCTGCATACACATTTACATGGTCGATACCCTAAACCATCCCTCCTTGATTGGCCCAAAAGAATGAACATAGCAATTGGATCTGCCGAAGGTTTAAGAGTACCTTCATCATACAAACCCTCATATAATTCACAGAGATGTCAAGCAATATACTGCTAGATTCAGACTTTCAAGCACGGTTTGCTGACTTTGGTTTTTCTATACTTATACCAGATGGTGCAACACATACGACCACACGAGTTAAAGGGACCCTGAGCATTTATGAACTACCTTTTGGATCCGAACAGGATAGTGACAGAGCTCTCATGCTTTTTTTTTATGGTTTCTTCATGTCTGAAGTTGGAAATTATCGTTATAAAGGCACGGACATAAAGGCAGATTGCAGAAAGTTAACATTACAAATATGAATCAGCTCTTAACTCAACCTACGTATAACCAGTAGCGTCTTCTCGAGGAGCAAAACAACCATCTCTGCAGTTAGCTGAACATCAAGCTGCAGTGGAGGGAATGGCAGAGCCTATGATTGACTTTGAGTATTCTATTAAGCAATCGAAGCACGCGAAAATCCTCTTCAATTGCAACCGTTTCGTCTACAGCCAACTCAACCAAATTTGCAGGAGAGTGGAATGCAGCGACCATCTCTACAACTCTGATAAATTTCAGTGATGCAGTGAAGCCGGAAGAAGTTCATAACATGACCTATCTCGATGAATAATCATACGACTATGAATCTTGCGCGCTTTTATCTTTTACATACATTTAAGTGAAATGATTATTATATTAAAGCTTGAAGAAAGTCCTCGGAAGATTCAGCAGGTTTTGAATGTGTTTCATCGTATGGAATACAGGCGAGAGAATTTTCCGCTTAAACCACTCGAACCCCATTCTGGAAAATATGCGCATTTGAAAATGGATTTGAACCAGACAGAAAGACACCTGTTGAAAGGAAGAAAAGCCAAGAGCCGTTACCCTAAAACCCGGTCCAGATTGGTAGAGAGCTGCCAGATGCGCCTGGTAGTTACAGAAGACAAACCGTTCAAATTCCTACATGCAAACAGTTTTATTTTTCTGTTTAAAAGAGGGAGGAGGTAACAGAATAAAAAGGGGGACAGCCCGGGAGCCTTTGAGAGGCTGGTTTTGTAATGTATTCTATTTATCAAATATAGAACAGAGTTCTAGAGATTCTATACTTGGTCACTGTCTGATTCCGTTTTCTTCCAGTGTTATCGTTTCTGAAGTTTTCATCACTGTTTTTTCTGTGTTATGTTCGTTATTTTCATCTTGTAATGGTTACAATTCAGTATAACCTCTGTTGTAGCTATTTAGAAGCATCCTTTAATGTGCAGTTTTTCCTCTGTTTTTGCCGTGAGTGCAACAAGACCTGTACTTTAATCGTTTTGCCTCATTTACAAGTTTTATTTGTGTGCAGCCTTTCCTCTGTCTTTTATCTAGACAAGACCTGCGTTCAGATATTTGATATTTCAGTGTTATTTCTTCTATTGAAAGGAAGACCAGATGCTTGGCTTTTTCTTTCAGTTTTGTTCGTCCCTATCTACTATCCATTTTCATGATTTTAAAATGAATTAGACAAACGAGGTCATGCCTTTTGTTTCTGGTCTATAAATGAGTGGAATGACTATGTTAGAGCTAGTTCTAGAAGCCTCCTATGACTGACCGATCAACAAGATCTATTTCTTTTAAAAAATGTGCTAAGACTTGGCTCTTTTACAGCCTAGAGTCGACTCTTGCGACAACACCATCCAATGGTGTAGGTTTGTGGGTGCGGTGTTGTCGGCAGGGCCAACCACTTGATGACCTCTTCTAAGATGAATTTCTTCTGGCTACCACTATCCACGATGAAATGCAGTGGGGTGCCTTTTACCCACATCTGTGAATGGAAGAGGCGTTCTCCTTCTTCTGGCTCATCTAGTTCACCAGGATGGAGCTTGGTGGTAGAAACAGTGGAAATGGGTTCCACGTTAATGATCTATCTTCCCCTTTTTGGTTTTGGCTTAGAGTCTGAACCCGCATCTGAGTTAGAGGCTTTCACTTTGGACACCAGCGACTACTTTGAGAGGCAGTTAGCAGTGTTATGCCAAGGGCTCTTATGGAAGTCGCACCACTTCCTGATATCTTTCTTTGTCTTTCTGGTGTCCTTCTTTGCTTACATCTTGGACTGGTTGTCCTACTACTGTCCATCTTTGATCTGTCCTTTGTTATGTGGGTTGGGGTCACCCTTTCCTGGCTTTTTTTGTGCGGGCTTCCCAGGCCCAAATTGTCGTGTCTTTTGTTTGAGCTTTTTCTCGATTTTGATGGCATATCAGTAGGCCACACCCAAGGATGAGATCTTCAAAAGTTTCATTTCATTTTGGATGTATCTATTCAGAGTGTCATGATAGTTGAGCACCAGATGTCATTCCAAATCTTTGATACCCAACTTGGTGCGCAAGGTATGAAAGGTATTCGTGAAATATGGCATTGCTTGCTCTCTTTCTTATCGTAGTGTGGTCCATTTGGTATACAAGTCGTCATAACTTCTGACATGGTAGTATTGTTCCTTAATAGCATCCTTGAAGGAATCCCAAGTGGTCATGAATATAAATATTGAGGGTTCCTCTATTTCCTTTTTCTCACAGAAAGTTTCCCACCAATCTTTGACACGGGGAGTGGCTTTGAGGAGCACAAAAGTAATATTTTCTCTATTCGAAAAGTTATGGATATAAAAATACCCTTCTAGTAGATTCAACCACTTTTCTATAGCATCTGCGTCTATCTGACCTTCAAATATAGGAATATCGAAGTTTATTTGTACCTTGAAGGGGGTGGTGCCTCTGCTCGAAGAAGATGTGTCCCCTGTTGGAAGTCGTCAAAGGATTTGCGTGAAACTATCCATCATCTCATTACTTTGTTGCCTGAGGAATTCCTCAATCAACAATTTGAAAGGATATCCTATCCCATCATCTTTCTTTTCTCCTACCATGAGAGGTCTCTTGGGTGTGCAAGAGCTTTTGTCCTCAAGAGAAACAAGCTCGAGACCCAACTCTTTGTACTCCGACATCATTGGGAACATGCATTAAGATGACAAGGAGCAAACCTCTCTGATACCACTGATCCGTATTTTATGAGAAGAACGAAATGAATATAGATTATTAACAGGTGCTTAACACAAAATAACAGAGATACAATAAAATTGGTTTTCTATTCAATAAGGAAATCAGTTCAAACTGTAAAATGCAGCGGAAACAGGCTTGCTGGAATGGTAGCAGCTTATCTTTGAGAAGAGATGTGACAACTACGCTCATACGTAAGAAGATCATTACAATGAGGCTCTAAAAAATTTTTTACAATAAACAGGAATTCCAAAAACCCTAGACATCTAAAAACCTAACCCTAGGAGATGAAGCACCAAAAGTCATGTGCGCCCCGTTTGGGTAAGTTAGTACTTCAACTTCCCAAGTTCGTAACTTTTTCATATGATCTTTGTTTTAGGTGTATCATAGCCCATTGGAAAGGTATCATCAAGGAAATTCATTTTGGGGGATCAAATATGAATTTGACTATCATTGAGAAGCTCGATCCCAAAAAACCTTCATTTATGCCCTCAAAATGGCCCCGGAAGTTAAAATTGCTAAAAATAGTAAATTGCCAAAATTGTCAGAAAATGGTTTTGAGCCAGTTGGAAGAGGTGGGTGGCCACCGATATCCACCTGGATTATTAGGTTTATTATTTAATATTCCAAGAACAAACGTGTTATGTCATAGGTTCATTAAGTGAATACCTTGTGTGATAGATGTTGACAATGGGCACACTTTTTGATGGTCAATCCTCATTCCTATGTTGATATGACAAGATAACTAGATGGTGGGGTCTATTGCTCTCCTTTATAGTACTTCCACATGTTCATATTTGACTTTATAAATAAATGGAACCTCGAACTAGAACCATCAATATGGAATCTGACATTTCTTTAAACAACCTTTTAATTAAAGTTTGGATATGGATGATCCGAGATTGGGATGGGTGGATAAACCTGCTTCTTGATAAAGCCTTGCAGATGGAACCCCCAATGCAGATATATGGAATTCAATATTTCTTTGAAGTGGCATTTAAACAAAATGTCAGATCTAGATATGCAGCCCTACTTTGGAACCTTGAATCTGTATATTTCCCCACTTCACGCTAATACAAATATCAACACGAATTTGGATACTCAACCTCTTTTCCACTCTATAATTCGATCTTATTTTCCCTTGATTGTTGAATTAATAGTACCATCTTTGTCTTCTCTGAAACTGAATAAATAGACTAATATATAGCTCAGATATTAAACACATATACTAAAAAACGTTATATAGATACATAAGAAGACATAATAACATAAATATTTTAAAGAATGATAAATATTGAAAAAATGAATCTCAGATACTGATAAATACAATTCATCCTTGTTCTTTACAAATCCTAAGAAGTTTTAGCCTTGATATTTCCTTAAGGGACAATCCCACTCTCTTCCAAATATTGTCGATCATTTGTTCTCTAACTCCTTTTTTATTTTATTCCATCTCTTTTTCTAATTGTATTAATTGTTCTTGTAATTCTGAAGGCATGAATTTCTAAAAATAAATTTTGGTTCCTATATTTCTGAGAAATTTATGAGTCATGATCGTAATTGTTGCCAGCTATACATTATTATTTTTAACTCGCACTACTTTGTCCTGAGTTTTTGATAGCTAGTTATGTTCAATCCATCCTACAATATTTAGCTATATTACTCTAATGATTACTTGTAGGATAATTGTAACTAACCATTTTCCTAGAAGTTATTTCAAGGTCCATATATCTATCATATGATGAAATATTAGGAAATAAAGTTTTCATTTTCCATAATGAAGGAAAATCATCTACTAACTTATCGAAATTAGTTTTAACTTTCAAAACTCCATTCATATATTGAAATTTTAGTATATCGTCCCTTTCTTTTATTATCATATCTTTATATGACTCCTACTGAATAAAATTTCCATTTTTATCCAAACATGAAGGTAGTCCCATTTCAACTAATTCCTTATATCTTTTCATGAAGGTAGTCCCATTTCAACTAATTCCTTGTATCTTTCCATGAAGGTTTTAATAGTTCTTTGAATTGAACTACATTTATTTTGAAATTGTTGAACCAAGTTATTATTTTTTAATACCTTTGTAGCATCCATAATTAGATATGTATGATCATTGATACCAAAAACCTTTAACTAATTCCAAGTCTTAGAGTTAAGGAATTTTATAACATTGTTGACCACATGTGTTTTATCACTCAATTCTTCTAGCATTTTATTTATATTATGCCAAGTTTGTGAAGCAAAGCCATAATCATCAGCCAACAATGTGAAATAATTCCATTATTTAATTATCTTTTAGATGATATGGTCCCAAAGAATATGTCTTGCTCCAATTAAATATGGTTTACTACTTATCTTACCATGAGCTTTCTCTAAATCTTTCTGCAACTTTGTTTTAACCTTCTGATATTTAGCAATGACTCCATATATTCCTTTCAATTGATTTTTGAAAATATCAATTTCATCATTTTTATTAGTGATCACTTTTTCTTTTTTCTTTTTTTTTAATCAACTTTAATTTCCTTAATATTTAAATCAGATAACATATTTTTCAATTATTCTGAAGTATCTACTAATGTGGATGATTGAACTGATTAAGGATTTAAACACTTAAGTTCTCTTTTCTCATTTTCCAATGATTCAATTTCCAATGATTTAATTTGTTGTTGATATGAACCAACATGATTATTCATTTGAACCATTTGTTGTAGTAACTAATCATTTTCCTGCTACATTGCTTGAATTTTTGGTGTATGTACATGATCAATATCATGCATGCTAAGATTATTTTTTAACACTTGAATTTATGTGTTCTTATTTTTTATCAAAGCTTGTACATATTTTTCATCATGAGGATGTGCACCTAGTTTTATTATCCATTCTCTAATTCATTTATCCTTGTTTATTTTGTTCTAGTGGATACCTTCTTCTTCTTCCATTGCTTCTCAATATTACTATCCATTGCTTGAATTCTTCCTATACTGTCTAAGGTCTATAAAAAGTATCTAAATACCATATCACCTATTTCTATATGCAACTCCATTTTATTCACCACATTTATTCCATCTAATTTCAATTTGAACTTGGTGGTTGTATAATATTGAGCTCCTTTGACTATTCGAGCTTCAAGTTCCAGTATAGCCATATTAAAATATCATTCTTTAAAATATAAGGTTGTTAAAAATTTTGTTTGAGAATATATATACTTCCAAAACTGTGGATAAATCTGTCTCCTTATTTCAATAGTTTGATTCTTTATTTCCATAAACCGAGAAAAGAGAGTGTTTTGACTTTATTGTCATGAATCTGTAGTGTTTCGTTGTCCTTCTTGGCTATATGAACTTTCTATAACAACTAATGGAATATGCTCTATAGAAAATACAGGTTCTTGTGGTATATGAATTTTCTCTGGAATGTGTATTATTTTATCTTTTTCCTATTCTTGATCCTCTATATTCTATCTTTTACTTTTTTTTCCATCTTCTTGCATATCAGAAATAGTTTTTTATGACTTTTGATATTTTATTTTATTATCTTTCTCTAGTTGTGGAGTCTTGATTATTGATGGCTGATTTGTTTTTTCATTCTGGACAGGATTATCCATTTATGAATCAAAATTTGATTTTTTAATAATGATGACTCACCTCCATGTAATACGAGTTGTGCATGCTCCTAAATATATTGATTTGTGAGTTTCTCCAATTCTATCTTTGACTGATGAGTATAAGGAACATATCCAAATTGCACCCTATTATTTGAGCTTATCTTATAAGGATCGTAATTCCATTTTTCTCCTAGAAGAAAATCCAATTCCAAATCATATTTTAAACTATTCCTTGAGATGATCGTGTGATTATAATGAAAAGACCAACTTCATTTTTTAACCTGAATGTGACTTGATGTTTCTTGGAGAAAAAAAATTGTATAATATGAATCAATCCTTTATCTTATGTATTCTAAGGAAAATATTATGGGTGTCAAAAAAAAATGGTAATAGAAAAGGCTTCAACTATGAGCCATATATCCTTATGATTGTATGATTTTCAAAAACAACTAATATCCAATTTTGGTGTTAGGACTCAGTTTCAAAAGCCTTCTGGCTCTCGTGAATATTCTTGGTGGTAAACTCCCATGTAAAATAATATATGCAATAGGCATAAATTGATTAACAAACTCAAAACAACCTTTTTTTTTGTCTTCTTTCTGACCAATGATGTCCATTCAATGACCAACCAGGTATTACCATGTTCATCTTTTATTTTTAGCTGAATATTATGAAAATGAGAAGATTGAAAATATATAATCAGGTAGAGAAGATAGGATTGATATCGAAAATATCTACTCCCATGAAACTGTCTCAATTATTAGTGAATGATCAACAAGGAATTGCACATAATGAATTTGGTATGGGAATTATCAGATGGAGGAAAAATAGCTAACACTAACCCAAAAATAGATTCATCTACAGTTGTATCATGATCATACCCTAAAATTAGATACATCATTGTTATGGCTTGTTTGGAAATGTTTGGGACATTTTTATATTTATATGGAGGAGGTGTGTTCAGAATAACAACATCTTTATCCATATATGACTATAATAATGTGACCCTTTCACCTAAATTTAAAGCATTTTAATTGACAAACATGGTTTCTTCATGTAGGGTTCCACCTTCAAGGATTTGGGGTAGAGATAACATTTTTGTAATAGACTCAACATTGATATAAAATATTTAATGGACCCATTTTCAGATACCATGGACCTTTTCTTAGAAATATGGATCTTTGCACACCATGATACAAACTCATGAAAATAATAGATTTGGGAAATTATTGATTTACCCAAGATTGACTCCCAGATATATAAACAATCATGCAAATCCATGAATCTATCATAGGCTAACTTTATTAACTCATAAGGATCAAACTGTGATAGAATGATTTGAAAAATTTCACAATCACGGTCGATTAGGAATTTTTCATTAGAGGCCGAGGATTGAACAGACATACTCGACTGGCCAGAATTACTACCTTTCTCCATATATCCTTCTTTTAAACAATAAGAACATATTTGAAATAAAGAAATGAAAACACTACCTAAACTTATTTGTCGAAGGATAATTTGACTACTCTTACTAGAGCCTTGTGTCCTCATAACAGTGTTTATCATGTGCATTTACCTCATTTTCTTTGAGGATAATTGTTTTAATTTTAATTTTAAAAATACTTTGGATTACAGTGACGCAACTCTTTTTGATTTCATGGATCTACAACTGGAGACCTATTCACGCTTGAATCTTTTAGGACCGAAATGACAACCTCAAGAGGATGTAAATCCCCCTGTGTTTTTATAGAGATGGTACTCCTCTTTACTTTAATATTTTCTTGGATTCTAGATATTCAGAATGTGGGACTTTGCAAAAACCCGTCGTGGTAATCAAATAAATATAAATATTGCAAGAAATATAAAAGGAAAATGTTTTCTTTTCTTTTTAAATAAAGTTCCTGAGAAAGGACCAGAAATCACACACTTCATACATTTAAAGAAAATAGGCAAAATTTCCTCACATCCATCATAGTTTAAAATAAAGATTTATGATCACATAAAAATAAAAAGAAGATGATCTACATCCATAAGATAACTTTAACAGAGTGGACACATGGGAAACTAAAATAAATATAATGATAGACAAATATCAAATACTTTATACTCAAAACTCAGAGTTACAAATTATAGTCGAAACTGATCCCGAAAAAGATCTCTTGAAATTTATAAAAAATATATAGTTTGTTACATATTCTTTGAACTTTAAAATGTGTCTGTCTTAAATACTAGGATTGGAGATCCCAAAGACCATAAGAAAATATACATAATAATTAAGCTTGTAGAAGGAGGATTATGGGTGGTAAAAGAAAAACAAGACCTGGAAAGAAGAAAAGAGAAGATATCAGACTTCGGTTAAACCTTTCTATTCAAATAACTGGAGTAATTGGATGAAGGAACTGATAAAGAAATAAAGATGTGATCAACATAAACTTACTATGATGGTCTCTCATTGTTTTTACTTTCTTGCTGGTGTCCTTTTATTGTCTTCATTAATGGTTACAGGAACCGTCTCAATTGTTTCTTTCCCCTCGGTGGTCAATTTGTCGATTATTTTCTTAAACCATTCTTCAATATAATTTTTCAATGGTGCCATGTTGATCTCATACCGGATTTTGATGTTGAACAACTCACCCTCCATGTCTCGTAGATCAAGGGAAATACCATGCAACGCTTCTTCAATGTATTTATTTTTCATGGAATAGTCCACTAGCAAATTGTCTATATCGTCCTCATCATATTCAAGTATACCATAGAACTTTTCAACTGAAAACCATTTACAAATCTCACCTTATTCGTCAAACTATTGTTTTGTTAGGAACAACGAGTTGAGGATTAATTTGGGGTCTTGTACTTCGTTAGTGCTTCCAGATGGGTCTACCTCTGTGAGCCTTTTGAATAGTGCTTCCCTCCTTTATATAGCTTGGTTGCATGCTTGAACAATATCATTCAATTTTTTAATCTTTTCTTTCTAGCACGCGTTCAATTATTTTATCCGACTTACAGAGGGAGGATCCTCCTCTCTTATCCTTAGTTATGTCATGTTGGAAACTTTGTTTCCAAAGGGTAGTGAAACATCAAGTTAAAAACCTTGTTCATTCTTTAGGTCATGTTGCAAATACTCATGGAAGGCATGTGCCCTCAAGCCAAAAGAAGAATTTTTTTTTTAAATTTCCCATGCCTCTAGGATCAATGCCATTAATTTTTTTATATTTCTTTCTATTAATATTATGGTAGCTTCGGGAGGTATGAACCTCTATTGTGACCTATGATGAGATTAGAATACTCTGGAAGGAAGCAAAGAATTGAAGGAAACCCTAGACAAGTTGTCGGCTGGATAAATACATTTAATATGAGTTTATTGATACCCAGAAGGAGAAGTCGGCCCCAGTTAGCCTACCCGGTTCACTATAAATACAGGGCGCCAGTTCTCATTATACACAATTTCAACAGTTGCAGAGAGAGCCAAATTTGCACATGCAGTGGCAGTTTTGGTGTGCAAGTTTCTGGGAGAGCTGGAAAAGTGAGCGCTAGCTTCTCGATGGGATCATCTGTTCAGCTTAGTTTCTATTCTTTCTTGCTGCATTATCCTCTCTTGGCTATTGGATTACTACCAGGATTCTCTTCTTGGTCAAGGTCAAGGTGCTCAGAGGGTGGCTTCGGCCTGTGCTTGGGTGACGAGGGTATCGTCAATGGTAAAACGAGCACAATCTTCTATATTCTAATAGGTTATGGGCCCACACCCTCTTTAGTCAGCCTAAAACACTGGAAGGGAACATAGCTGCTAGACATTGATCTCGTTGAGGAGCTGCCGCTAGGGTTACTAGTAGGAGAAACTTCCAAAGCACTACAGCTAGGGTTACTAGTAGAAGCAGTTGCAGAAACCCTAATTCTCAGATCTGGCACCTTGTGATGGAGCATCTCGCTCAAGGAGAAGATATTCAGATGTGCCCTAACTCAATGCACCTCTTGGCTCTCTCACAAGACAGAAATGACGAAGTTGAAGTTTTGGATCTGTAACAGCCTAATATTTCTAAACATCATTTATTTTCATAAGCAATTTATTTCCTAACTGAGACAATAACTTCATAGCATAATATTGATTTTTATAACAGAAACCTCAGTAACTTAGATTTATCAATAAATATTGATTTCATGGCAGAAAGAAATAATTACATAACTTGACAAAGTACCTGGTTCTGATGCTAATTTCTATTGCCCTTGTTGCCTTGCTGCCTTTGCTGCCTTGCTGCCTTGCTACACAGTCCAGTCCTACCACAGACACAGAAAATAACTGCCCAAAACTAATGTCCACCCTGCCAACTAGGAAAACGACCTAGCTCCAGGATATCTACGGNCCTGGCCCCCGTGCCCAAAACCTCTAGCAACTCGGTGCCTCCCTGATCAATATGTCATAACCAGTAAGTCTCGTGTCTCAATCTGAGCACACATGTCACAGTAAAGCTCTCGGCTCTCTGTAGATAGAAAAACAACAGTTTCTCACATCCATTACCTCCTCCTGCCGAATGGTGCGCACATCCCCCTCTTCCCTTCCCTTATTCCTCCCTGCCAACTCATGCATTCACTCCTCAACCACCCCCATCCTCCATCCTTCGTTTTTTCATTAACATTTTTATCCTCTCGGGATTTATGGGCTTCTCGCCCTGCATACGCCACCCTCTGCTGCATACGCAATCCCTGTTATCTCATTTTTTTATGTATCTCTTAAATTTATGTCACAAGTCATTAAATGTGATCTTTAGTTTGATTATTACTTAATTAATCACACTTATTTTCTTTAATTAATTTTACTCAATACTCTTTAATCATTTATTCAATTAGGGTCATTACATACACCCACCCTTCAAGAAACTTCGTCCCGAAGTTAAGGAATCTGATTTTATAAGTGGAAAAAAAAGGCATGGTTCATACATTCACAGCAAGTAGCTGACAATATCAGTAAGTAAATCAAGAAGTCCATACATACTAATGTATATGTACAAGAAATGCATGTGTAGCTAGTACATGCAAATCTCATGCATGTACTAATAATCAAACTATCATTCTTTAATAATTTATGTATGCATTCAATCCAGTCAGCAAGACTAGTCTTTTATAAAAGACAACAATCATCAATTGTTTAAGAAATTCTTTATTCACAATTATCCGGTTCAATAATTTATTTTAAAAAACTGTGGTTTAGTTACATCATAATGAATATTCATGTATACACATTTTTCTTCATCAACTCCCACCACATAAAAAATCCCCATAAAGTCTCAACTATCTACTCAGCCTTCCTTCCTAACCTACTTCCAACTCCATTCATATCCATCCTCTGCTAGACTATCTTGGAGCGTCAACTATACTGACCTAACTCCAAATAGAACTCGTAAGTGGAAGTGTCGCTCACTCGACCAAGCTTTCCTAGCAGGCGACTGGCAGTCATCATCACACGACCTGGGGAGCGTGAACTAGCACCGTTCTCCCATGACTTCAGGTTTCGGAGGATACAAGGTGGGAAACACCTCTACCCCTCCTAGCAGAACCAGGGTCAACACCCTATAATGGAACACACAGGGGCACTGTGTTGCTAGAGGTTTTGTCATCGTTTATTCGGTTTTGGGCAGTGTTAGTACCAAAATCATGCAAT